>ML795804.1:756886-767280 GCA_009831015.1 Picea engelmannii
ATTAAGGTGTCGAGGATGGATAATGGTGGATAGTTATGCATAAATGAATTCATATAATTATGTAAGAAGTGTGGTATAGAGAGGAAGAATAATACTCCATATACAGCTCAATAGAATGGAGTTGTAGAAAGGATGAACAAGACGTTGATGGAGACAACAAGATGCATGCTCAGTGGTGTTGTGTTAGGACAAGAATTATGGGAAGAGGTAGTGAGTATTGCATGTTACCTAGTTAATTGATCACCCTCATCAACATTGGATAACAGGAATCCACATGAGGTATGGACTTGGATGAAACCCTCTCTAACACATCTCAGAGTATTTGGGTGTGATTCCTATGTTCATGTTCCAAAGGAAAACAAGAGTAAGCTAGATAAAAAATATGAAAAGTGTATCTTAATTGGGTATAAAGATGGTTTGAAAGGTTATAAACTTTGGAACCTAGAAACTAAGAAGATACTATATAGTCGAGATGTGGTATTTATATAAATCAAATATGTTTTCAAACATGAATTTCTTGTTGGAGAAATTTCTATTTTCGGCACACTAGTTCAATGGGAGTTAACTAACTACTTCTATTTTAGAATTTATAATTTTAGACCATAACTATTATGCATGCATTCCTAAGATAGGATGTCATTTCCTATATGAGTGAATATCACTCACTCATTGAAGAGATCATAATATAAATCGATTCTCATTCTTCATATTGTATCTCTCTTCCTTTTCTTGATAAGATTTGTTTGTGTATGCTTTACCTAGGTCTCTTGTGCAGGTTTTCATGAAACACAAACATGGTATCAAAGACAAACTACTTGGAGCAACCCAGAAAAGCCAAACAAGAGTGGAATAGGATTTAATTATTGAGTCAACCTAGTTTCCTCCATTGTCACAACCTATCCCTATCGAAAGGTGCAATAATTGGAATCGTCGCAGCCTATCCCTATCGAAGGGTGCAACGGTCACACTCACACTTAAGAATTTTTTTTTTTGGAATCGTCACAGCCTATACATAGTCAAGGTGTGACATCATCACACTGTATTCTTCACCTGAGGTGCGATGATTCAATTTTCCACAATCTTCTCACATTATCCTTCTCTAGGGTGTGACGATTCAACATAGTTGCACTGTATCCTTCTTTAGGGTGCAATAATTCTGTCTACCCTCTAGAAAGTTGGTTTTGTACAACAAAATATCCATATCTTGAAATACAATCTAGGTTGGGCTAAAATTTTGACCAGGGACATATAACATAGGGATGTTCATGCTCACCAAAAATATCCAAGACCCACATCATAGTTTAGGAGATATAGTTGTTTTATCAAATATATAGATTCTACAGAATCGTCTATGATATCTCGGAATCCACGATCTGGCTTTTCAGGATATTTTCAGAATAAATATCAGGGATGGAGACGATGTAACTTCTTCAATCAAGTCTGTTGATAATACTCACACCGTACAACTATTTTGAAAGGAAGTCGAAGGTCTCATTCCCACTCAAAAGTAAAGGACTGTATAATTTGACGATGGCGATAGAAACATAACCTGCATTAACACTAGAGAAGACCAGATGGAAGAACCATAAGGATTAGGCCACAAGACTAATTCTTGAGTTAGTCTCCACTGATATATGGTTTCATGTTGCCGCATGAAAGACTCCCAATGAGATCTGGACCACCTTGGAAGGACTCTTTAGAAAGAAGGATGAGATGTGAGGTCATATGCTTGAGGTAGAGTTGAATACCTTAGACCCTAAGAGTTTTGATAATATACATGATTTATTTACTAAGATTAAATATTTGATATTGATCTTGGGTGAATGTGGCATTGACAAGTCTACACAAGAGAAACAACTTTTTATAACAATCTTGGCTAAGCTAGGACTAAAATACATTGTATATGTCTCCAATTTCCATTCTAGAAGATGTCTTTTGGGAGAAAATTGGAAAATTCCTACAATGGCTTAATTCATTGAGTCTCTCACACAAGAGAAGACAAAACTCATGCATATGGGCCTCATGAAAGATCCCAAAGCACATGCACTCACCATTCATGATGGAAAAGGGTCAGCCAATCAGAAATTGAAACTAAACAGGATGGAGAAACAGAACAAGAAGGAGGGATATTCCAAACCCTTTAACGATTCTTCAAGTTCCAAAGACTCTTCGGATTCCAAGAATAAGAAGAAGGGAAAGCAGTTCACTTACTACAATAAATTGAATCATGAAGAATCAACATGCATGAAGAAATAGATCGATTTTATGGCACAAGCACTTCAACAAAACAACCTTGGAAACTTCATTCCATAGGGAGTCAAGAAGAAAAAGGAATAATATCATGCTCCTATGAAAGGTAATCAACATGCTCTTGATGCAATTAATTCCTCATATGATTCACAGATTATAGATTCTAGTGCATCCCATCATATAGAAGCGAAAGAGGAATTATTCTCTTCTTTGATTCCATGCTCAAGACCCCCTATTCTCATGGGGGATGAGAATTTTTTACATTTTCCAAATCTTGCTATGAATCTTCTCTCAATTTATCAGATCACTTAGAAAGGTAAAAATGTTGAATTTAAATAAGATTCAGTTTCACTAATTGGCATGCATGACAATTCCATCATTGCAATTGGTGAGGTGGATCACAAGTCAAGGTTGTATAAATTCACTAAGTTTTCTGATGTTGACTCCTCTTTTCTACTTACACATAAGGAGAGTAATTCACATGTGCCTCCAATGAAACATGCATATATTCTTGTGCTTCCATCAATTTCAGACATCAGAGATGATTCCATACACTCAGATTATGTACATGGAAATAAGCAAGTAGTACATCTAGATAAGAAGCCAACACTGAAGCTTCAACAGATTCCCAAGAAGGCATAGTTCACACTTCAAGAAACATGTATCCTTACAGGGAATCCATTGGATTCGAGGAGGAGTCAATCTCAACATGAGGAGCCTTCTCATGTACTTTTAGCTTCATAAACATTGATGCCAATGTATTTCTATATGATTCAATATTCTGATCCACATACCTATAGTTATCCTATTGGAAATCCACTAGGAAGCAGCCATGCAGGAGGAGCACGACTCTGTCCTAGAGAATCAGACTTGGTATCTGGTTCCACTTCCACTAGAAAGGAATATTTTAAGGTATAGATGGGTCCACAGGATCAAGAGGTACAAGGCTATATAGGTTTCCAAAGGACTTCATCATATCCATAAATATTTCTACTTCTTCACGAAGACTTCCAGTGAGAATAAGTTTCATACTTTGTGGAATAGTCTTGTAGTGAAGAGAAAAGTTGCATAACAACTTCCTTTTCTTCTTTTGATGAATTTTCTTTTGAGGGGGGGTTTTCTTCCCACGTGGTTTTCCCTCTTTCCTCATTTTTATTCAGTTTTCATTAGTTTCATTGTACATGAGTACCTAATATGGCCTAGTAGATGAGACTCATTTTTTATTCCATAGTGATGTTCATGAGAGGTGTTGGAGAAATTTCTATTTTCGGCACACTAGTTCAATGAGAGTTAACTGACTACTTCTATTTTAGAGTTTCTAATTTTAGACCATCACTATTATGCATGCATTCCTAAGATAGGATGTCATTGACTATATGAGTGAATATCACTCACTCATTGAACATATCATAATATGCATTTATTCTCATTATTCATATTGTATCTCTCTTCCTTTTCTTGATAAGCTTTGTTTGTGTATGATTTAGCTAGGTCTCCTGTGCAGGTTTCCATGAAACACTGATAGTCCTACCAACAAAGGAAGAACCAAATAAAATATACTTTGAGTCGAAGGATGATGAATTAGACTCTACAGAATAAAAATAATGAGAAGAAGAAGATCCTCATACTCTCGTAATGAGGAGATAGATTTTAGAAAGAAGGAAACCATAAAGGTATACTCCACATGATTTGTGTTCAATTTTTTATTTTTTCTAATACTGATGATAATACTAGAACTATTAGGGAGGCATTCTATTCACAATATGGAAAACTCTGGAAAAAGGCCATGATTGAAGAAATGGAAGCCTTGGAAAAGAACGAGGCTTGGGATCTAGTGGAGTTACCAACTAGAGGAAATCTTATTTGCAACAAATGGGTGCTTAATAAGTAGTCGAATACAGAGAGAAAAGTGGAGAAATACAAAGTTCGGTTAGTAGAAAAATGTTATTCACAGGTAGAGAAAATTGACTTTCGAGAGATTTTTTCTCATGTTTCCAATTCAACTTCAATTAGATTTAATTTATCTATTGTTGGTGCATTTAGTTTTTAAGTAGAACAATTGTATGTGAAGACAACATTCCTATATGGGTATCTGGAAGAATAAATTGACATAAGAAACCAAAAGGATTTGTTGTGAAAAGAAAGAAAGAGCTAGTATGAAAGATGAAAAATTCCTTGTATGGGTTAAAACAATTACCAAGGATGTGGCATAAAAAATATGATACTTATATGTTAGGACTTGGCTTCACAAGGAGTAAATAGGATCATTGTGTGTATTTCAAATTTATCGATGATCATATTATTTATTTTGTCTTGTATGTGGATGATATGTTGTTGATAGGAAACAACAATGAGACTATCTAGGATGTGAAATCTCATTTGTCATCTAAGTTTGACATGAAGGATATTGGTGCTACAAATTTCATTTTGGGCATGGAAATTAAAAGATATCAGTAAAACAAAAAACTATGTTGAAGTCAGAGAAAATATTGGAGAAGTTTAATATACATAAATGTAAACTTATCAAGGATCCTATTCTTTTGGGTGTAACATTATCTGCATATTAGTGTCCCAAGACACAATAAGATGAAGCGGAAATGTCTTGTGTTCCATATGAAAGTGAGTTTGGAAGTTTTATGTATACAATGGTATATACTAGAAGGGACATTGTATATGTAGTGGGAGTTTTGAGCAGGGATATGCCAAAATGAGAGAAGAAGAATTGGACAACAATAAAGAGGGTTTTCAAGTATTTGTGTAGAGCTATTAGTTATGGATTGTGATATTAAGGAAGAACACGATTGGACAAAGTGTTGGACATACATGGCTTTGTGGATGAAAACTAGGATGGATATTTGGATCACAAATGATCTACAAGAGGGTATGTGTTTAACCTATTTGGAGGAGAAATCGATTGGATGAGAAAAATGAAATTTGCAGTGGCACTCTCAAGTACAAAATATGAATACACGGTAGCCTCTCATGCAAGAAAGGAAACAATATGGTTATAGAGGTTGTGTTTAGTTATTGGGTTGGTACAACAAGCTATAAATATATATTGTGAAATTCAAAGTGCAATCTTGCTCATGAAGAATCAAACTTATCATTCAAAGACAAATTATATTGACGTTCAATATTACTTTGTGAGATACATGGTTGAAAAAAAGAATGTGTTGTTGATGAAGGTCGAAACTTTGGAGAATGTTGCACATTCATTAAAAAAATGCGAGGATTGAAAATTTTTGTTCGTGTAGAGGATCTACGACCAGTTTTCCCTGGATTGTTGACTCTGTAAACCTATAACCCCCTATATGCAAAGAAAACAACAAGTGGGATAATCTTGGGTATGTGTTATATTCTTTGCAATATTGGTCCCATGTACTATACACTGATATGGTATCTTGAGGGGGTAAGGAATTTGGGGGTGGTATCCCCACAAAAAAATATTTTGGTGGTTTTTTGCGTCCGTTTTTGGTGGATTTTTGCATATGTTTCTGATAGTTTTTTGGCACATTGTTTTTATTGATGGTTTTCTAATTTTGGTTAAGGAATTAGGGTTTTTGACTCATCCCTATCAATGGATTAGGGGTTTGGATTTTGTGAGATCCTATATATATATATATATATATATATATATATATATATATATATTGTAAATATTGTAAACAATGAAGAAAGATGATGAATAGAAGATTAAAGGTGTGGTTCTAAACAGCATGCTAGTTTTCTCGGTTTGCATTTCCAGGGTAAAAATATGTGTAATGTGTGTATGTGTGTGAAATTGTATCTTTCCTGTTTTTATTAAGAATATGTTTTCAGAAATTAATTGTACAATTTAAAAATCTACATTATCAATGTATTTGACATGACCAACTAATTGTGTAGATTGGTTCGGACAAAACTTCATAGTTTTCCATAAACAAATAAATTTGTTTTCCGAAAAGAATCAAATTAATAAAAGTGTTAAACGCATTGCCATAATTTAAAATTTTACCCAAAATAAATTGGACTAGAAAAAGAAGGCAAGTAGCCAATGAATGAAACTTGTCCAACATTTCATTCTTTTATGGTGCTTGATTTTTTTTTTAAATTTCACTTTATATGTGAAGTTTGGTTCTTAATATTGGGCATATGGTCTTTATTGGTTGCATTAATTAAGTCCTACTTTTATTGTGTGCTTAAGATATGCTATATTCATACTTTTGTTAAATAAATGATGACGAATCTATGAAATTTAAGATGAAAGAGATCATGTTATAATATTTCTTGAAATACATTATGCATTTAAACTACTTTTGTAGAGAAGTAGTGAGCACCATGGTTGGGTACCTAGTTGTCTCGGTAGATAGAAGTATGTCCATGGGATGACCATTTGTTTAGTCTTTGCATTCAAATTCAATTTGATATCTTGGTCTGAAGGGATCAAGTGCAGGTAAAATATCAACATGGATTGTTGTCAAGTTAGTTCTGGAGTTGGGGATTTGGGGAACTGTCCCTCATTAGTTGTTGAAGATGTATGATTTTTCTGCTAATGATCTTAAACAACAAGTATGTGAGTTATTATCCATTAATTGACTTCAAAAGATTTGTGATTCACCAGTTCATAGAGGGAACTTGGGAGTTCAACTTGTGAGCTACATCTTTACGAGGGTTCAGAGACAACTTTGATGGAGTTAGTATACCAAAAGATTTCAAAATGGTTAATATATGTTGATGAAGACCTTAATTGATAGAGATACGAAAAAATACTCGTTAAGGGAGGGTGTTGGAGTAGTTAACTCCTACTTCTCTTATGTGTTTAACATGTGATATTCTTCATCATATTATTAAGATTGTCATTTGTTAACTGTACTGTAAAGACTATCTCTATGTGATTTATTTTCTTTTTTATTTAGGATTTTGTTAAATCCACGAGAGATCCTAGATCCTATTTAGATGTGTGGTTGAGATATTCTCTGAACATCTCCTTCTATATTGAGAATATGTTAGATCTGATAACAAATAGTTAACTCTATATAGTAGAGTCACAATATATTGTAAAGAATTAAATTATTCAATAGAGTTTTTTTTTTCTGTATGTAAAAATGTCTCATCTATTATATTTTATTTTCCTCTAAATTTTTAATATCTCTAAATGAATCAAAGGGATTCACACTCTTCATTTCTATGAATTTATTGGTGTGTATTGTAAAAGTTAGTTTGTTGATTGTAACATTTCATTTAAGTAGTTAAATGATTGATTGAATAATTTTGTAAATAGTTAGAATGGACTCTCTCTAGTACAATGTGATTTGAAAACTCAAATACAAAGTTTGTTTAAGAAAAATTGTTTGGTGAAATTTTTTAATTTAAATGAATTTTATATTAAAATAAATAATTTTTAAAATAAATTAAAAATGCAATTTGTGAAGATATAAATCGGAGAAAAGTTTTAATGAATTAAAAATTTCATTTTCAATTTATTTATATTCTATTTTTTCATGTCATGTTAGAAATGTTAAAAAAATTATATTAAAGATATGAGATCTTTCAATTATGTTAAAGATAGCAATAATAATATATGAGATATTTCAATATTAATTTGGAGAGGATAACATATAAAGAGTAATTATATTTCAACGCTTTAAATAAGTTGTTTTTCTTTTGGATTATTTTCATGTTTTCAACAAATTCCTTATATACATTAAGAAAATAAATATTTTCCATCTAAGTCGCACACTTCTTGCGCTTGGAGGCAATTTAAACTTTAGAAAGTCAGTTAGTCACTTGGAAAAGAGAATCAAGAAATAGCCTACTCTTTGCACACAAATACATTTTTACCAATGATTTATATAGTTATGAAATCGAAAGTCAAATAATGATAAGCGTTTTTTAAATTAGTATAAAAAATAAATAAACACGTGTTATTATAAAATAATTTTTTTAATAATTTTTTTTTAATAATCTATTTGGACTATTTAGTTTAGTTTGGCCCATCTCACCAATTCAATAGCAAAGTTAATTGTTCTACTAGAGTAGAGGGGGCGGAGAGAGCACCATGAATAAAGACAAGTATTTTTATTTATCACAATCAGAAATTATTTTCTTGCCAATAATAAAATCTTAATTACAAATTGTTTTCTGGCCAATAATAAAATTTTAATAATAAAATCTTAATATTTGATTTAAATAATTTATTAATTATTTTCATAAAACTATACCTTCTATAAAAAAAAAGAGAGAAATTTTGTTTTCTTATCCATAATATACAATGTTAAGATTTGATTTATACAATCTTAATTTATGCACTCCTATAAGAAAGGCCTCTGGAAACTACGACAGATAAACTTAAGTTCTATGGAAACTACGAGAAACAAAGTTAAGTTCAAATAGAATGCAAAGGTGAAAATCAAATAGATAAMACTSGTAAACTTGCTAGAGCKATATAAGTATAACCTTGATACAAGTATAAGAATGTTCGTAAAGAGAATTGAATTTGATGGCATTGATTGAAACTTATATTAAAAATGTTATTGAAGAGAATTGAATTTGAATGCATTAATTCAAACTTTATAAAGATACGATTTAAATTTGGATTATCAACATCTGATTTAGTGTACTATCCATTGAACYTGAATAGAATATAAAAGTATCTCAAATGAATTTCGAGATCTGACATAACCATTTAGAAATAATGTCAAATTGAATGTCACAATTTCACATAAATATAAAGGTATCTCAAATGAATTTAGAAATCTGACAACCATTTAGTAATGTCAAATTGAATGTCACAATTCCACATAGATATACGTCAAATCGAATGTCACAATTCCACATAAATATAAATATAAGGTTGTGATATTCATTTTGTCTTGAGAATTATTTAGATTCAAAACCTTAAACTAAATAGGTGTAAAGTTTGAAAAGAAAAAGTGTTTTACTTTAAAACTAAATTTGCTAAGTTAAATATTTCTATCTCTACTCAGCTATGTATAGTTAAATATGATTTTATCTTCTAGCTCTATTATGTATAGTTCAATATGATTTTAATTTGTAAATTAACTAATTTTGAATTTATTTCTTTGATGTAAAAGTTTATAGCTAAATTTTGATTTAAAATCTTATAGCTAAATAGGTCTAAAGTTAGTGTAGGAAAAATGTGTTTTTATTAATAAAATTTTAATTTAAAAAGCCTAGTACATGGTTCGTGGAAGAAAATCGTTGGCCTCAAACATTCCATCTAAACTCGTCGACCCTCTTGAAGCTTTCCCCGCAGCAATCCCTACAATCCAAGTTGAACCCGCAGAAGTCTCGGCTCCCGAATCTCTCCTCGCAACCCCCCCCCCGTGGCAGTTCCTCCTCTCACACCTATCCTTGTGGCTGCCCAAAACCAGCCACCTTACGACCTATCCCCCCTCTCGAACCCCTACGGTTGTAGGGCCGAGTGGTTCTATTCGCATGGGAACTCGCTCGGTTTTGTGTCCCCCCTCCCTCCCCCCTTCTGTGTCCTTTATTACCACCCTCCCCTCCTCGTTTCCCTTTCACATTCCCCCTAGGATCCTCGTCCTCCTCTCCACTCTCCACCCACTCCAACCCCTCCTATGCTAGGTGTGCGGACCAAATTGAAATGTTGCATAACTTGTGCACCATAAAAAAGGACTTGGAGGATATCAAATTGTTGAAGAAAGACTTGGAGGAGATCAAGATGGCAACGCTCGACACACAGAACAGGGAAGCAAACTGCGAGAGAAGAGTAGATGCCATGATGATGTTCATGCAAGATCTTCAACAGGTCATCGCAGAACGTGGGAAAGGCAAAGCACCGACGAAGCAGGTCTTCGCAGGACTATGTCTTGGTCCAAGTTTTTAGGATTTGCTTGTTTTTTCTTAACTCTCTATGCACTGGCATTGTGTGCCTTGGCCCTGTGCGGCCCAACAGTATAGTTTAATTACAGTAGATTGTCTATGACGATTGTGGTTTCCCAGCTAGGCACCATAGTCATACTATTTTTTGAACACATGACCATACTAGTTTGCAACCATCTGGCGCAGTGGTTTCCCACCTGGGCATTGCGACCACATACTTTTTTGCATCTTAGACATCTATACTATTGTTAACAGGAATCAATACATTACTCTAAATTAAAAAAAAAAAAAAAAAAATT
>ML795805.1:0-11321 GCA_009831015.1 Picea engelmannii
TTGAATTTATATATATGAGATGATGTGTGATATGATGTATTTTTACAATGATGGGTGTTCCATATATAGAGAACATATAGTCACCATCCATGAAAGGATGCATCCCTTGGATAATAAATAACTACTTATTTAATATATATACTTATACCCTATATTATAAATATCATGTCATATTTATATTTCGAAGAATTTCTTCCCGATGTTGTTCAAACATCAACACTCCCTCTCAACAAGGGAGAAATTATTTATAATGCCAAAGCTTGTCTCTGAAGTATACAAAGTTCACCCTAGACCCATGACACTTGTTTGTCAGTCTTGGGAGATGTCTCTCTCCCACCTGAACCAAGGGGAAACTCCTTCTGCAACTCTCTCTATGAGCCAATTGACAGGCTCACTTTCGGTGCGCATGGGATAACATCTAGCATCTTGAGTCTTTATCATTCATTGCCAAATCACCATTACTAGGACAAAGACCACATTAGGGTCCTTCACCACAGGTACACACCTATGAGTGAATGCCATCCCGATGCCAATTGACACATAGAAAGAACCTCGATTCCATATTATTCCTTATCATGATCAAGGAAGGACTATGCCTGGGCCCATTTACCATAAGTAAAACTTTGTGATAAATGTATCCTATCTACCTTGGTTTGCATCCCAATCTAGGATAGGGTTCACCTGATGTTGAAACATCAACACTCCCTCTTAGCTAGGGAGGTATCTTTCCATGATGTCTTCATCTAGTAGTGCATTGAATACTGTGTAATCAACTAGTAGCATGTTGTGATGTTTATAAGATTAGTATAATGCACTCATTAATTATCAATCCGGGATTCGTAATCAATAGAGTTACAAGACACCAGTAAGAGAGGTAATTCTAATGTCACAAGTATAGAAGCAAAACAAACTGAAACACACTTTGGTTGCCTTTCACAGAGAAGATACCTACTCTATTGGGGCACATCCAAATATGAGATGGATTTCTTTGACAGATCAACTCTGTCATCTCACCTAGAAATCTAACTATGCAATCACACTTCTGAAAAGGAAATGACACATCAATCATCAAGGCATAGCATGGGTAGTTCAATAGCTAGTATATTGAGTATGTTGTGGTTCACAATATTCTATTGTGAACTTCACTAGTTCTTTTCCAATTATGTTTGACTACTTCTGCCAACATCCATGTCCATTAAGAAAAATCAAATTCATAAGAACAGAAACAGAGCATATGTAAAACAGAGTAAAGAAAGATCCCTAAGAATTCATATAATCGAAATCCTAAACTAAAACTATACTGCTATTATCTAGAAGATCCAAATCTTCAGCTAGTCTAAAAGTTATACTATTGAAATCAAATGCTAACAATAATCTATGAGGATGCTAACCTTTGTTGGGCGGTGGGCCCTTGCCGCTTCAACAGGTCAGTGACTGGATTCTACAGTAAGTTGGTCTTTAATCCACATATCAATCTTGCTCAAAACCTCAAAACATGAAACTATACTAACAACTCAACTCACATTTATTCATAACTGATCAAGACATGGGGATAAATGTCATTCTTCTATTAAACCTCAATCTCAAGAGATGTTCTACAATATGTAACGTTGCTTCACATGTTGTAATATGCTAACTCTGTACTACTTCCACCATCCTTTCCATGACTATTTAAACAGTCTTAGTCGTGAAACACAAGGAGGTGAAATCTTTTACAAATCAACAATTGTTAAATTTATATATTCAGTTACGTATTTTAAGCTTCATCCCCATGACACAAAGTGTATGAGGATAACGCAATAAAAACCCGGCTTAATATAATCTTGCTAGAACTTGATTATTTCATAAACACTCAACAATTATCTTGGGCAAGATATGGAGCCAATCATAGCATACTCTATTTTCCTATATTGGTACCGGATCGTGACAGGTGAGATTCAGTAGATAGTACCGGAGCTGAAAAATACACAATTGGTTGGTACCGGACTAAAACAATATGCGATCGTTGGTACCGGATCACAACAGTGAATGGTCTGTGGGTACTGAATCTGAACAAAAGGTGCGCTTGGTATCGGATTCAAACAGTGGGCAATCTGGCGCATAATTACTGGATAGTTGAGCTAACATAGAAGTGGTGGACTTCATCCAAAGGTCAAAGGTTACACATGACAATTTTAAACACTAGTACATGAAATATTTAGTCTGTTATCTTAATAAACCACAAAATGCATGAATTCAATTGTACTTTACCTTATGACCTTATTGGTGACTGGAGGTAGGGTTCTTTATCACTGATCCAAGCTTAGGTAGGAAAAAAGTGTATAAATGCAGAGTATAATATGGTAATGGGGATGTCAATTTGGAGGCTCAACATTCCCCCATGACAAAATCATTGCATGTCCTCATGCAACTGAAACAATTTTTTTCCAAAACTTTAGACTCCATTCTCTTTACTCCTGTGGGTCAATGATATTGACAACTGAGGCTTCTGCTTTCAATTCTCTTTTTATGACCCTAATGTATTACATGAGTCTTATTACCTTCTTGATCTTATTAGAAGTCTCTTCATGGTCATCTTGGAGTTGTTGGCTGGTTGCCTTCAGTTGTTCATTTTCCTTCTTGATATACCTATCCAGTAGTTGGTATTCCTTCACTTCTTATTTGAGCGCCTTGTTTTTTTTTTGCAGCTTCCCAATCCTCTTCTTCATCTGTTCTTTTGTCAAGGTTTTCATTGGCCTTATTGTCTCTAGATGGATGAAATCTCTTTCCTCCACTTCCTCTCTCATCCCACATAAAGTAATAGTAGCTTGTTCCTTTGTCAAGCTAGGGATTTCATCTTGGGATGATAGGTCTAGGGAGGTAAGATCTATTGGGTCTTCATGTGTATGAGGATTGGCAACTGCTTTTCCTTTCTTTTCCATACTCCTTCTAGTTCTTTTATAAGGGGATAATGGATCATAGGTGCTCACAAGCTTCCTTTTCTTCTTCTCTGTTTGTGGAATGGTTACAAGAGATTGTTCTATAGACTGTTCATCTCTACTCTTCTCTTTCCTCAAGGATTTTGACGTATGATCCCTCTCCTCAAGCACTACTATTGAGATATCCTCCATTAATTCAGATTTACCTTTTGATTATTGACTTTTAAGAGTCTTATTATCTGAGGAAGAGGGTGTTACCTGTTTACCAAATTTATCCTTTACTTCTCTGGAGGATGATGGGTTTCCTTTCTATTTTTCTCCTTAGGTTCCTTATTTTTATCTAGTGCAGGCCGAGCTTCTTCTACATGTTCGTTTTCTGGGGAAAGGTGTTGAGTGATGAGGGTTTTCCAACTAAACCCTCGCTTTATAATCTCATGTATAACTAGCATTTTGATAAGACCCTAATGATAAATGCTAGTCTTCTCAATTTTGGAGAGGGATTTGACACCTCTTACCATCTTGTTCAGGCTCATCCATAAAAAATATGGGAAGTCAATTTCAGGGCCTCCTTCAAAGTGCAACAGAAGCCTAAGATGATATAATAAAGTTACAACATACCTGCCTTCACAAGTGAGGAATCATTGAAGACTAGTAAGCATTGGATGATATTCTTCTTTGACGTAGTTTCTGGAAATCCCCTTTTTCCAATTAGGGTGTTGATGGTCTTACTTCAGAAATCATTGGCACATTTCTTTATTGATTCCTACTCCTTTGAAATACTTGGCTCCTCTGCTGGGTAATCCCATGGCTTCCCTTAAGGTTGCTTCATTGATGATTAGTTGCATATTGCCTATGTGCACAATATCTCCATCGTAACCCTGAACAAATGCATGCGATACTTTCTCATGACACCCTGTAAATTTCTCTAAAAATGGCATCCATCCCGCTCTAGCATACTTATCTCTATATAGTTGGAACTCCTCGGTCTCCGTATAAATCTCAAAGACCAGTTCATGTATACTTACAACCATGTTTATAAACTGTAAGTGAAAACCAGGTTGCAACGCAAGGGTTTAGTCAGTTGTGAGCGTGAGGGTTTGGTACCAGATGTCGTGGAGAGGAGAAGGCTCAAAAAATGGAGAGGGATGGGTAACAGTCAGAGAAATGGTGATGGATTCAATCAAACAGTGAGTTTAAGTAAATATGTTACGAAGAAAAATTAAGACAAGATGAGGCTCATTTGGATGGCTTTGCCACCCAGATAAGCCATTTCATTTCTGCCCATTAGTTCAATTATGGGGATGAGACGTTTGGTATCAAGACATCATTGTTGTTTTGGATTGGCGATTGGACCCCTAAGCGGCGAATTTTAGTGTTGAATTGTGCAAGATAGATTCATGATGGTTTAAGGATGGAGCACATTCCGAGTTTTAGGGTTGTGGCTCATCATTACTGGGTATGCTTATTTCAGTTCATCCCACATTCACACTTTTGATGTGATTTTGTCCTCCCTCATTTTTTCAAATGCTTATGTGGTAAAGGAATTGATTAAGGTTAAGCATATGGGAATGAGGGAAATGAAAGTTAGGTGCATGGTTTTAATACTAAGTTCATAAGATATAATATCATTTTCATACCTTTTGTAGTTTTATAAGCAAAGGAAAATAAATAATACCATGTTACCTTTGATTTTACCATTGCATAACCAATACCCATAGCATATGCAACTGCCTTTGTATTTGAATATTGCTGATTGTCAGAGTTCATCTTTTTAGGCTGGAGTTTTCTGGAAGATTAGAACTGGAATTTCCTTTACTTTATGAATACTTATTTATTCTGTGCTTGTCTTGAGTTTCTTCTTTTGTGTCTGGTTCTGCATGGTCGTATGGTGAACAGACTGATCTCTGAGTTTTAAAAAGAGTCCTAATAGGGGCTCTTTGACCCTCCCCCATGCCAAGGATGTTGCATATCCTTATGCAAAGGCCAGACACAATGTTCACAAATGGAATAAAATTTAGAAGATATGAGAGATCAAATCAAATTCCAAAAGTGCATTTATTACCTAACATATGATTCCATGCTTTTTTAAAAATTGAAATTTCCTTTCTTCTGATGACTTACTGACAAGGGCAACATTCATCAATGAAAATAGGGAGGTTTGTATATTTTGTTTGAAGAACAGATCCAACCTAACTTGCTTCATAGATTTACTATCATTAGATGTTATAGATAAATTTCACAATATAAGTAGATTAGACTGTGTAGTCAAGGCATCACTCTTAAGAAGTTTCCTTCTTAGATAATATAGACTTTAGATGTCAGATCGATTAAGTTGACTTAGGGTAATTCTCAAATGGACATTTGCTTGTAGTATTACGTTTTTTAATCTGAAGTTTGTATCTTATAAGTGTCAATAATGACCTTTGTTTGTATTATTCATTTTTTATGACAAAAGTGAATTTTTCAATTAGATAAGTATAAATGAGACATTTCTCAACCAGAAACCACTTCCAATAAGCCTCTTCAGTTCTTCGGTGTGGTAGTTGTGATAATTAGTGAGAGACATACCTTCCCCAAGTAGAATGCCCCATTTCCAATAGGCTTGTTTAGTACCCCGATGGGTTTGCCTAGTCATACCACAGACTGGTGCTTGCTGCGTAGACCTGTTTAGTATCCCGGTGGGTTAGTCTCTTAAACCCTTTTTCCATCAGAGGCTTCTTGTCCATTGTCACCTATTTTAGTTTTTTTTAAAGAATGCGTTTGCATGGTGACAGGGGAGGCTCATCTGAAAACCCTTTTACAAGATGGAATGGTATTGGGTTAGAAGGTATATTCTCTTGTTTGAATGTCTTTAAAGATTTGTCTAAAGAAAAAATAAACTTATATATGAAGATTTTTAGAATGATCCAGATGTATGATTTGTCTGAGGTTGTCCATAAGAGAATGACCTAAATTTACCTCAGGGTACTGATGCATCCTCTTCCATAAAAGTTTTCCTAGTGTGCCCATTATAGAGAGTGTTCATATACTCATATGCTACTCTTTAATAAAGATAATCCAATGGTTATTGTTGAAGTCTAGTTAGGGTGAAATGGTTACTTATAGGCTAATATAATTTTATCCCTTTAATCATGTTGAAATACTGGATAAAGGAAACCTCTAGACTTTGAATCAGATTAAGCATGATTACTTTAACAACATAGGTAAATATTATGTCTTCTTTGTCAAGCAACATAACCAAAATAAATTAAATATACTTCCCTTTAGACAGCAACCGAACCAAAAGAAATTAAAAATACTTCCCTTTAGTCAGCAACAAAACCAAAAGAAATTAAAAATGCTTCCCTTTAGTCAACAATAGAACCAAAAGAAATTAAAAATACTTCCATTTAGTCAACAACAGAACCAAAATAAATTAAAAATGCTTCCCTTTAGTCAGCAACAGAACCAAAAGAAATTATTGCTTCATAAGAGTTGTCATTTAATGTTGCATTCGGCTCCTTGGTTTCAACTTAAGACAACTTAAGGGGTTACTTCATGGCTCCACATAATTACAACACTCTTTGTTAATTAGGTGATGTGTCCTGATAGTACCATATAATAACAGACTTTTGGTACCCGACCAGAAAAATATTTCTAGTACCAGATCAACACTGTTGGTATCGGACCAGAACAAAGTATTGTTGATGCCTGCAACTGATGTTTTAGCAAGTTCTTGAAAGATCAAATAAATTATAGAAATTGACTTACAAAAATTAAATGAAAAAGTAAGACAAAGGAGGTAAGAGTACATTGTTATCTTCAACTTATTAACAGAACACAATCCACACCTATGTACAATTTTTTTTTTTTAAAGTAAATCAATCAATCAATGTGGATCAGTAGGAAGATCTCCTTCCTTACTGATCACTTGCATATCTGAATTATCTAGCACACATGTCAAAAATTCCTCTTTTGACAGGGGTTTGTTATAAATTCTCAATCGGTGCCCATTCACGAGTACGGGTGTCTGATGTTTGTCAATTGTCTTTATTCTGATTGAACCATTATCATAGACAATGTCAATTTCATAAGGTCCTAACCAACGAGTAGTTAACTTGCCTTTGAATTTCTTGAACCTGCTGTCATACAACAAGGCCCATTGTCTCAGTTGAAATTTTTTCTTTTTAATATACTTGCCAAGCCATTTTGTTTTCTATTCTTGAACGAGGGTGGTTCTTTGAAGTGCTTCCTGTCTGATTTCATCCAACTCTTTAAGCTGCAAGAGACTTTGTTGTTGAGCTTCATCTAAGTTCATGCCAACTTGTATAGCAGTCCTGAAGGTTTTGATATGGAATTCTATGGGGAGAAGCACCTGCTTCCCGTACACCAATTCGTAAGGTGTATGTCCTATTGTATTCCCCCAAGTGATTCTATAAGACCATAAGGATTCTAGTAATCTGTCAGCCCAATCGTTGTATTGTAGCTATACTATTTTAGTAAGAATGGACTTAATGAATTTGTGATGCAGGAGCATCCCTCACGTCAAGCGAGCCAACGCGGAAGTGGAAGACAGTTGGAAGGCGTCCAACCCAATTTTTTGAAAACACCTTGAAACTGTTGCGTGAACATTAATGAGGAAATTTAATGAAGCGTACTTGTAAATGTAATCAGACCTTGAGCTCCCCGCTCTCATCTGAAGTAGATGGAGGCATTTATAGTAGTAAATGTAAGTAGGTAGAATTGAATTCATAGATTTGACATTTTTAGAAAGAAGGAGGGAAAATGGATATAGACACCCTCATTGTACATTGTAGCATTAAGCATGATTATTGAAAATAGGAAGAGCACAGGAGAATAGCAGAGAGCTATAGAAGAATATCCATGTATAGATCTTGAATTAATAGAAGAAGTTGATTCAAATCCATGGTTTTGTGTATGTTCTATGTGTGTTGATGTTAAATGATGTGCTCATGAGTGTTTGTTTTCCTGTTATGCATTTGCTTTATTACTGTGTATGTGATTTCATGTTTGAGTCTGAAATCTGAGGGGAAGAAGAAATGAGTTTCAATTGTTTCTCTATCTGAGGAAGGTTTCTTGCAAGGAATGCAGTTGAAGTAGTCCGCAAGGAGTGCATTGACAGAAGGTTCGGATAGTTTAACTCTTGTTCTCAGAAGTGAAATTGAGTTGTACGAGTCGTACAAGGAGTGTGTAGGCTAAGGAGAGTCTCAGTTGTGAATCTGAGCGAAGTATTGAAGGATTGCTGCCACAGGTGTGCACAGAGTCGAAAGAAATCAACACTCAGAGGTGTTGGAGAACTGCGACAAGGAGTGCGTGCAAGGACCCTCTTTGAGGTTGAAAGTGTGAGAAATCTCAGGGGGGATAAGGCTTTCAATCTTGTCGAAGAGGAGCACTGAAAGTTTGTGCCGTGGAGCATTTAAAACCAGTCATTTCATAGTCGCACTGCAGGTGGAAAAGTTCCATGGAGGGATACTTGGTTATCTTCAAGAAATCCTAAAGGAGGAAGAAATTGACGGTCAAGATCTCGTGGAGGGGAATAGTGAAAAAAATCCTACAGTCGTCAGATCCACCAGAGTAACGAGGAGGTTACGGCCACATGAGGAGGTTAATCTCGGGAGGATCATGAGCCTTAGGATCATTTTTGGGTTGTCTTCAGTTGTTCGATCAACTAGAAGTTGCACTAGGGTTAAGTCCTAGTGAGCGAAGGAAAGTCCCGGAGAGGCATCAGGATATTGAGGCATCGGGGTTTCAGAAGTCAAGAGACCTGGGAATTTTCAAGTCTCGAAACATCGATGAAGTCCTAGCCGTGGATCTCAAGGTGGACACGCGTTAGAAGATCCGAGAGGAGATGGGGTTCGACATTTTGGGAATCCCCGGGACAAAGAAATTGTTACATCAAGAATCGTGATCTCGCGATATCCGAAAAGGTGATGAGGGGATAGTGACATGGAAGATTCAACCCTCACGTGCATCGGGAATTGACGTTTCATGATTCTTGGGAATCATAACAACGGAAATCATGAAACTACGAAACGCGATATCCCAACAGGCCAAAGGAACAATGTGGGCCACAGTGGAATTAGTGGAGGACATGTGGCATATCATATCGGTGTTCGGGAAAAGGTATGTCCTGAAAACATTGGTATTAGGACTCGCGATCCCGCGAAGTTTGACGTTCCTACAAGGAAGTCGTCTATCGATGTTTGAGTCATCGGGATATCGGGGATCCTGGTGACAATGTGTTTATGCATTTTGGAATCGCGAACCGCGAAACCCCAATGAGGAATATGACTGTGGTCATATAAGGAGCGGTCGCATGGACAAAAGGCTTAGCCCGGGAGGCTAAGGCAACAGGGGAGTTTATCGGGGATCGGGGATCGGTGAAACAAGTTGTTTGGACATCACTAGTGTCAAAATCCTGATAGGAGGAACCCCGATAGCAAAGTAAGAGGTCAGCGTTGACTCGCATCGGATTTCGAAGAAGCGCGAGACACAAACCATGCGACCCCAGGACTCACAAAACTGCGAAGTCAGATTTCCTGATTGTTAAGGGAGATCTGTTGGAGAATTTCTATGGGTTTTGAAAATTCCCGATAGGGAATTAGGAGAGATTTTCAGTTCTTCTAGCTGAGGAAAGAGGAGGTCCTGTGAGCGGACGTGCCTGGGTGGCACGACTGCATCAAGTGGTATCAGAGCAAGAAATTTTCTTTGCTTTCTGTAGCAGAGAAGAAGGAATTTCACCGTGCTGCCAAGGAGACGGGATAGACAGTCACCCGATCCAGAGGAAAGAGAAAACCCGAGGAGAAGGGGTAGGCAAGCGTAGAATCCAGAAATGGAAAGAGAGATACGTGATCTACGAGCTAGACTCGAAGATATGGAGGCAGCGCAAAGACGCACAACTAGTGCGGGGGATCTTAGCGATTCAGAGGGTGAAGTTGAAGCTAAACATGAGGAAGACGTTGCAGCCAAGGATGCAGAAAATGAACGTCTAATCAAAAATATTGCACGGATGGGTGCAAAAACGAAGATGGACATTCCAGTTTATGAGGGGAATCTGGATGCGGAAGAGCTTCTAGATTGGATTAGAGCTCTGGATACATACTTTGATTATGAAGATGTCGAAGAGGATATGAAGGTCATGCATTCTGTCATGAGATTGAAGGGACATGCAGCATTATGGTGGGACGAGCTACAAGAAGATAGACGTTGCAAGGGTAAGAAGAAAATTAAAATTTGGGATCGAATGATTGCAAAGATGAAGTCAAAGTTCATCCCTAGAGATTATCAAATCACTCTGTTCAGGAGGATGCAGAACTTGAGAAAGAAGATGATGATAGTAAAAGAATACATGGAGGAATTCTATCAACTGAACATAAGAGTAGGTCATCAGGAGAGTGATGATGAGAAAGTTGCCAGGTATATGAATGGCCTGAGATATGATATCCAGGACGAGATGAGTATGGCAACAATCCGAACGATGGAGGATGCCTATCAAATGGCTTTGAAAGCTAAAGAGAAACTGAGCTGTAAGAAAGGTCAGCGAGGCCGAAGCAGGAGTCATCCCAAAGGCAAATCGGTTGCCCAAGATAAATACCAGAAGCCCAAGGACGAGTGGAAAAAGCCTCAGACTAGAACCGAGAGAGGTGGAAGTTCAGAGCAAGGACAACACGCTGAACAGAGAGGGAAACATACAGAGTAGAGCGGAGGATATGCTGATAATAACATGTTTCCTCATACCAGAGTTAGAGGAAGAGGAAGAGGTGGAGTAATCACATGCTTCACATGTGGAAAAAATGGGCACAAGTCATTCAACTGTCCAGATAAAAAGAAGGATGGAGGAGAAGCTCACATCACCGAGGCACAGAGGTGAGATGTTGAAGCAGAAGATGCAGAAGGCGGAAGGTCATTGATGATGCGTAAGGTTTTCTTAACACCCAAGAAGGAGGTGGAGGACTCAGCTCAAAGAAACAGACTTTTCATAACTGCTTGCAAAACCAAGGGCAGGGTATGCAAGGTTATCGTGGACATCAGTAGCATAGATAATCTCGTTTCAACCGAGATGGTAGATAAGTTGGAGTTGGAGACGACGGATCACCCGAGTCCATACAAAGTTTCATGGCTACATAAGGGACATTAGGTAAATGTCACTAAACAATGTTTAGTTGAATTCAAAATAGGGGGTTATATTGATAAAATAATCTATGATGTTATTCCTATGGATGTCTATCATTTATTGTTGGGTAGACCATGGAAATATGACAGGAACGTAATTCATGATGGGAGGATGAATACGTATACTCTAGAGAAGAATGGGAGGACACACATGTTGCTTCCAATAAAAGATAAGGAGGTAAAACCAGAAGGGAGAAATACTGTACTCCTCATGAGTGGGAAGGAACTTCT
>ML795805.1:11421-41963 GCA_009831015.1 Picea engelmannii
TTTTCTTGATATTATTCTCCACATATCCTCTATAGGATGGGAGGAGGATGGAGGATCCTTTTAAGTTGGTTGCAAGGGTGGCAGGAATGGCTATTGCCAAAGGATTGGCAAGAAATTGCATAGGAATCAAAGCCTCTTCAAATCATACACAAACTATTGATTCATATTGAATAGATTACTACTTTAAAATAAGTCTCATGTGTTTAACTCGAAATCACTATTGACACATGGGTTCTTGATGTGGTGCAATAAAAATTAATAGTCTTTATGGAAACCTGGTAGTATAAAAGTAAATAGCAGTAAAGAAGAGCCTTTAAGAGGATGTTTGGTGTTAGTATAAACTAAATTGTTAAAGAATATGTTGGAAATGCTAATGTGTAGTGTTTGCATCCCTATTTATGAAAGTTTCTAGGTGGAGGAAACAAGTTAGAAGAAAAATTCCTCTATGGTGAGTGATGAATTTTCCATTGTTTACTACATGTGGTTTTCAATGTTGGAATAATGTAGAACCCTAGAGAAAAATGTTGTTCTATTCCATGTGTGCTATAGATGTGTGTAGAGGTATTCCTCGGTGTGAAAAATATCATTTTATAATTAAAGTGAAAATATGAAGTATGCATTGTGGTCAAGATGTAAACCTCCTTGTTGTGGGAACCAGAATGTAGGAATACAAGATTGGACTTGCCTTGAATGATATGTCATGCATGAATTAGAGAACCTTAGATAACTTTATGGTACATATTAGAATAAAACATGTGTAATAGACATTGCAGATCTCATTCCATAGTGTGTATAATAGATAAACAATGATGATAGTGGAAAATGATTGACTTGGACTATGTGGAAGGGTCCACTCGAGTGCTAGTGATCATTATTTGTGGAATATTAAGCATAGATGATTATGTTGAAATTTTATATATGATATGATATTTATAATACAAGGTATAAATATATATAATAAATAAGTAGTTATTTATTATCCAAGGGATGCATCGTTTCATGGATGGTCACAATATGTTCTCTTTATATGGAATACTCATCATTGTAATAATACATCATATCACACATCATCTGATATAAAAAAATTCAACATGGTATCATAGCGGGACTGGGATTGACTCCCTCATGGAAGGACCCAGGAAAATGAAAGAGAATGGTTTTCTTTGGCGAATACTTTAAGAGTAGTATGATACATTTTTACTAAGGATTTGTGCGAATATCATCATTGTCTACAATTTCATGTTTCCACTTACTGCACTAGCCGAATGAGACCAATTTTTCTAGATTCCACAAGGAAAATATTCTTGAAATTAGAGTGGAGTATGGCATTTCCCCCTGATTCAAAATTTCGAGGAGTGGAAACTATGATTGCCCAACCGGTTTCCGTGAATGAAGCTTGCAAATGGCTAGCACTGTATATAAATGGGTTAACATTATACAATGCTCAAGGACAAAGGATTCTATATAGAGAGCCTTTCAATGTAAAGGATATAATAGAGGCAGTGTATCAGTGGGATATGCATTTGTATCAAGATATTTTTCAGACAGGATTTACTCCATGACCTGGAAGTCCCACTCAAAGTTGGGCAGATTACTAGAACCTTTTGGAGAATGTAAACAATCTAGGGATGTCTATAGACCCAGATTCTTGTGGTTCAGTTTTTGTTAGCACAACAAGCTTAAATATGTGGAAACCAATAGTCACAATAAATTGCATGATATATTGTTATGAAATATTTTCCTTAGGGGGAATCAATGTGAGTCTAACCATTGGAAAAAAATATCACTATAGAATACAGGGGGGAATTTCTTTTGCTAGTGGAATTAGCCCTCAATGTAATCAAACAACACATGTATATTCATTTACAAAAGAGAATGGATTGTGTATTTCTTTCAAGAGTGGTATATTCTCTTCATATGTTTTCTTTGGTGCGTTACATTCAAATTATGTGAGAGCCAATCTAGATGGATTCCAAGAGTGGATATGYGATTTCACTTAGTACRTGAATATGTTCGGATGCAGAGAGGATATATTAGACTTYAGTACATTTCTAYTRATGAGTAGACAATAGATATTATGACCAAGCCATTTTCTAGAGAAAAGTTTGTGTACTTCTAGGAAAAGCTTGGTGTGGCAGAGAATGTCTCCCTCGCTGAGAGGGAGTGTTGATTTTTTAGGTAGAATCATGAGACATTCTCMCCGGAGGGTCTTGTGYRGATTAGTAGGAGGGAATGTGGACTTCATACTTAAGTTCCTTAGAAGGTCCGACGAAGGAACCAAGAAATTTGTTTCACAAGGAATCCTCAATATATCTTGGGGGACATTGGYRCCATGAGGGAACCTAAATGTGTCCTAGAGAAGATGTTGGTTCCATGAGGGAACCTCGATATGTCTTAGAGATGTGTTCCATGAGGGAAACTCGATATGTCTTAGAGATGTGTTCCATGAGGGAAACAAGAGATGTCTAGTATGGACACAGTTCATGAGTGAAGCCCGAGGATGGGCACTTCAGGATATTTAGGTGTCCAATATACATTCATCTATCCAAGGATAAAAGGATCAAGCTAGACCCTTCAGACATAAAGGGTACATTTGTGGGGTATAGTGAGTCTTCGAAGGTATATCATATCTACATCCCTAGAGACAGCTTGATGTGAGAAAATATGTTACCTTGTAGGAGGAGGTATCCTTCATGCGATCTAGAGGATATCACATGGATATTGATAGTATGATATAGGAAGAGATAGTGCCTTGTCCTCCTGACCCTACAATAGTTCAGAGGGAGACAATTGATCTTATTTATCCAATTGATCCCGTTGATCTTGTAGCTCCATTTGATGTTCCTAGAAATATTGCATCAGGTCAGAAGAGAATGGCATGGGCTCGTCAGAATCTATAGGAGGAAGAAGGACATGTAGCTCCTCGTGGTACCTTCTGAGAAATAAAGAGACTTCAGATATACATGTGTTATGTCGCAACTATGAGACATGTCATTGATTCTAAGCCTTCTTGTTATGAGGAGGCATATAGTCAACTAATATGGAGAGATGACATGATGGAAGAGTATTAGTCCATCATGAAGAACGATGTGAGGGATATTGTTTTGAGACCTGGGGGGAATTTTGTAGTGACATCCAAGTGGATCTATAAGATCAAACACATAGCTGGTGGAAGCATCCAGAAGCAAAAAATGATATTTTTTGCTAGAGGATTCTCTCAAGTGGAGGGAATAGATTATGAGGAGACATTTGATATTGTTTCTCGATACACTTCTATCCAGATGATTATTTCCCTTACAACATCCATGGGTTAGAGACTACATCAAATTGATGTGAAGACAACCTTTATCAATGGAGAGATTGAGGAAGAAGTATACATCGAGTAGCCACATGGTTTCATGATACATGAGAAGGAGTCTCATGTGTGGAGGTTGAAGAAAGCCCTGTCTGGACTCAAGCATGTATCCGAGGATTTATTAACACCTGATGAGTTTGGGATTCAACAAAAGTTTTGTTGATCCAAACCTGTACTACAAGATTGTTAATCATGAGTCCCTGATTTTGGTCCTCTATGTTGATGATTTATTCCTCACCGGTACAAAGAGTCGTATTGTTGAATGCAAGTATGCATTGGCCTCTAAGTTTGAGATGAAGGAACTTGGTATAATTCACTAGTTCCTAGGACTAGAGGTGTGGAAGAGAATTGATGATATATTCCTAAGTGAGGGGAAGTACACAGTTGATATATTGAAGAAGTTTCGGATGTTGAATTGTAAGCCAATGGCTACACCAATGGTGACAAATCTAAAGAAACTAAGTGTGTCTTCTTCTGATTTTGATGAGATTGATATGACCTTGTACAAAAAAATGATTTCATAATTGGTGTATCTGGTTAACACTAGACCAAATATTTGTTATGCAGTGAGTGCATTTAGCCAGTTTGTGAGTCCGTCGAGACAAACACACTGGATTGTTGCCAATCATGTGTTGAGATACCTGCGAGGCACAATTGGAAATGTTATGAGATATACTTCCAGTATCGACATGAGATTGCAGGGATATAATGACTCTGATTGGGAAAAAAATGCAGTGGATAGGAAGAGCACCTCCATGTGTTGCTTCAATTTGGGATATGCCATGGTTTCCTGGTGTAGTAGAAAAGAAACTTATGTGGTTTTGAGAACCACATAATCAAAGTACATTGCATTGAGTGTGGCCATTTGTGAAGTAGTGTGGATTCACAAGCTCCTTGCATATTTATTTGGACATGTGCTAGATTCCACCATTATTCATTGTGATAACTAGAGTTGTGTGAAGCTCTCAGAGAATCTAGTGGTTCATGACAAATCAACACACATTGAGATCAAGTACCATTACATATGCGACATGGTGCAGATGAAGGAAGTATTGTTGCAGTACGTTCCTATAGATGAGAAGGTTTTTGATGTTCTTACCAAACCCCTTACCAGGATGAAGTTTAAGTACTTCCGTGAAAAAAATGTTGTGGTAGAGAATGCCTCCCTTGTTGAGAGGGAGTGATGATGTTTTCAACTTCTTGAAACATTATTTAGATCATACTCTTCTATGACAGAGTTGAGTTGATATATGAAGAAACTTATCTGAGAGGGATAAGTGGGTTTGGGATTATATCCCAACGTCCCTTATGGAGATCACATGACACATCCATTGTGGATAGAAGATGAGGACATGTCAAGGGAGTTGACCTTGATGTCACACACTATAGGGAATTTAACCTAGTGTTTCTAGACGAAGTAGCCTCTATAAGTTCATATCATACTCCTTTGTGACTGGGTTGAGTTGATTTGTGAGGACACTTATCCAAGAGAGATAAGTGGGTTTGGGCTTATAGTCCAACATCCCTTGTGGAGAGAAAATCAGGACATGTCCCTTGTGAAAACACATTAGGACACATCAAGGAAGTTGACCTTGAAATCTCACACTATAGGGAGTTGACCCTAATGTTTCTAGAGGGAGTAGCCTCTAGAAGTCCACATGGGAGTGCCATGTGTGACAGACCTTTTGCTACTATGATGGTTGTGTACCATTGGCAGAGATTGTGTGTATTTTAACAATAGTTGTGTGCTACTACATTGGTTGTGTACCACTGGTAGTGATTGTGTGTCACTATACAATAGTTGTGTGCTACTAGTAGTGGTTGTGTACCACTGAAAAATAGTTTTCTACTACTATGGATTAATAGAGTCATTTTCTATTAGATGGCATTGTCCTAGTTGTATGCTACTAGTTGATGGTCATGGAGATTACCATATCACTTGGAGTAGTTCTGTGTTGCTTGATCACAGATATTGTGACAGATGATTCGAGCTACTGATGGCATGGTATTAGCTGTGTGCTATGTTGAGCCTCAAAATTGGCATCCCATTACCATATTATACTCCTCATTTATACCTTTTTGTCCTACCTAAACTTGGATCAATGATAAAGAACCCTAGATCTAGTTACCGATAAGGTCATAAGGTAAAGTACAATTGAATTCATGCATTTTTTGGCTTATTAAGGTAGGAGAATAAATATTTCATGTACTAATGTTTAAAATTGCCATGTTTAGCCTTTGACCTTCAGATGAAGTCCAACATTTCTATGTCATCTCAGTTATCCGATACTTATGTGCCAGAATGCCCATTGTCTGAATCTGGTACCAAGCGCACCTTTCGTTCAGATCCGGTACCCATAGACCATTCACTGTCGCGACCCAGTACCAACGATCGTAGAATGTTCTAGTCTGGTACCAACCAATTGCGTACTCTTTGGATCTGGTACTATATATTGAATCTCACATGTCATGATCTGGTACCAATACAGGAAAATAGAGTATGCTAAGATTGGCTCCAGATCCTGCCTAGGATAATTGTTGAGTGTTTATGAAATCATCGAGTTCTAGAAAGACTATATTAATCCATTTTTTTTATTTCTTCATCCTCATACACTTCGTGTCATGAGGGTGAAGGTTAAAATATGTAACTGAATATATAAATTTGACAATTGTTGATTTGTAAAAGATTTCACCTCCTTGTGTTTCATGACTAAGACTATTTAAATAGTCATGGCAAGGATGGTGGAAGTAGTAGAGAGTTATCATATTAAAGCATGTGAAGCAACGTTACATATTGTAGAACATCTCTTGAGATTGAAGTTTAATAGAAGAATGCCATTTATTCCCATGTCTTGATCAGTTATGAATAAATGTGACTTGAGTTGTTAGTATAGTTTCATGTTTTGAGGTTTTGAGCAAGAGTGATGTGTGGATTAAATACCAACTTATTGTAAAATCCACTCACTGAACTGTTGAAGCGGCAAGGGCCCACAACCCAACAAATTTCAGCATCGTCATAGATTAGTGTTACCATTTGATTTCAACAGTATAATTGTTAGATTAGCTGAAGCTTTGATTCTCCCAAATAATAACAGTATAGTTTTAGTTTAGGATTTAGATTATATGATTGCTTAGGGATATTTATTTACTCTGTTTTACATATGCTCTGTTTATGTTCTTATGAATTTGATTTTTCTTAATGGACATGGATATTGGCAGCAATAGTCAAACATAATTGGAAAAGAACTAGTGAAGGTCACAATAGAATATTGTGAACCACATCATACTCAATATACTAGCTATTGAACTACCCATGCTATGCCTTGATGATTGATGTGTGATTTCCTTTTCAGAAGTGTGATTGCATAGTTATATTTTTGGGTCAGATAACAGAGTTGATCTGTCAAAGAACTCCATCTCATATTTGCATGTGCCCCAATGGACTAGATAGCTTCTCTGTGAAAGGTAACCAAAGTGTGTTTCAGTTTATTTTATTTCTATACTCGTTACATTAGAATTATCTCTCTTACTAGTGTATTGTAACTCTATTGATTATGAATCCTGGATTGATAATTAATGAGTGCATTATACTAATCATATAAGCAACACAACATTTTGGCATCATTTTCGGGGAGTTGCAAACGACAGGAAGTGATTTTAGCTTAGATTGTTTGCATAAGTTTTTTTGAATAATTTTAAAGGTTGCTTGAGGGAGGAGGATAAAACGTTTAAGACATGAGTGAAGAGCCACATGACCACTAGAGTGGGGTTCTCCGAAGCCAGGTTTCCTTCCTACCTTCTATATAGAATTAGGATTTTAATTGAGTTAAGTATCAAATTTTTATGCATAGATATAGAGATAATAAGGGTAGATTTGTAATCTCTAAAGATTCAAAAACAAACCCCTCCACTAATTCAACTGACATTGGAACAGGAAAAATTCCACCAGGAGGGAGTTCAAGGGGAGCCAGTGAGGCTCCAAAAGAATAACCTAGAACTGGAGAATCAACACTGGCGTGGATAGAACATGAGTCTGCTAAAGGAAACGAAGACACACAAAACCAAGTTTCTGAACCATCTATCAGTGGAGGAGGAGCACCTAGAGAAATAGCAGAAGAAGAAAGAAATGAAAATGTAGCCACTGAGACTGAAACCTTTGGGTTTCCAATCTTGGATATTTCCAAAAGCATCAGCATGAAGAATAACCCACTATCATCATTATCCACTTTCAGAGGTATGCCAACTGAAAATCCAGACTTATTTTTATTCGAGTTTGACATATTATGTAGAATCTATAACTACTCAGACGATGCCCAAAAACTTAAGCTCTTTCCAGCCACAATAAAAGACTCATCCTTGAGATGGTTCATGAGCTTAGGAGAAAATACAATTATCTCTTGGGATCAGATGAAAGAAACATTTTTACGGAAATACCAAGACTATTGTAAGGATAATGCTAAAAATGACATTTTCAAAATGCAGCAAACATAAGATGAAAGCCTTATAGATTACTTAGAAAGGTTCTTATACAACTATTAGAAATCAAAATTATTCACCACAGACCCAGCTGTAGTAAGAACTGTATTTTTGAAAGTCCTTAGAAATGACTGCATAGAAGTTTTAAATTTTTTAAGTTCAGGAGATGTGCACCAAAATCCCTTTGCAGAAATTGTAGATTACTGTAGAAGATACTCAAGGGGTCAAGATAAAATGGGCAAACGACCAAGGGATTCTTTTAGAAGAAATTCAAAACAAAGCTCAAGGACTGTAACCATAATTGAGTTAGGAAACTTATTGGAGAATTTTAAAAAAAAAATCTTGACCACAATCAGTAACCAGTTGGATACCCTAAAACTAAAAAAGAAACAAGAAGGAGAGGTTGTTTTTGCAATCTTTTGTCCTAAATGTCGAAAGAAAGACACTCTGAGAGAATGCCCATTAAATGTCATAGAATTATGTGGCCTATGTAATCTAGAGCACTCCACATCTGAGTGTCCAAATTTGCTTGAGCTGGATTCCATATATAGGGGAGGGAGAGTCTCACAAGAACAACCATACCCCTCTAGGAGGCCTTGGAGAGCACAAAACCCCAATGCATTTTATGACACTAATACAATACCAACAACAACAATGCGGTCCTCCTCCAGTTTCGTATTCCCAATGGGCACCTCAGCAAGCTCAAACTCAACCTTGGAAACAAGGATGGAGGGGGATTGTGTATGGGAATCCCTCTTACCCTACATATCCACAATATCCCGCAAACATTTCCCAATTACTACCTACATTTAACCCACCTCAGATGAAAGATTTACCTCCACCTCCTATAGAACAATAATTCACAGCACCATTGAACCCTAACTAGTAGCAACAAGCACCTATAAATGTCAATCAACAAACACAAAACCAAGCTTCCCATAACCCTCCTAGACCAACAACAATCCATGCCCAGCCAATTCCTAACCCCAATAATCGACCCACCCACCCTCTGTAGAATGAAGAAATACAAACCTTTCCCACCTATGAAATTCAACTAAGATCCAAGAAAGTTGTATATCAATCAAATTATGGAGTAATAATTCAAGAAGAAAATGATAATAATTTTGAAAAAGAAAACACTCAAACCACCCCTGAATAACGAGAGACTTCCCCTCATATTCCAACCACTTCTTAGTCCGTAGGAGTACCTCAACAAGTTAATCTTCCACCCTACCCCAAAAGACTATTAGTGAAGAAACCCGACCCACCCTTGCACAAATACATAGAAGATGAGTTACAAATGTATGTATAAAAATACCTCTGCTTCAAGCCATCAAAGATATCCCCATATATGAAAAAATCATAAGGGATCTTATCCTTAAGAAACTAGGAAGGAATAAGAAGGAACCTCCCCTCGTTCAGGTGGTAGGGAAATGATATGAATTTATTTCTGAAATGCCATATAAATATAATGACCCTGGGAATCCAGTAGTCACTATTGAAATTAATGGTATTCCTTACCAAACACACTAATTGATTTGGGTGAAAAAATTAATGTAATTCCTTTTGACACTATGCAAAAAATCCAAATCAACCAGTTAAGACCAACCCAAACCATGATAAAGTTGGTAGATAAGTCATTCATTATCCCTGCAAGAAGTTTAGATGATGTCACAGTTACACTAGCTTCTTGGGAATATACAGTAGACTTTATAGTCATCTATTCCAAATCATCCTCCAAACCAGGACACCCTATGGTTCTTGGCCGTCCTTGGCTAGCCACAACAGATGCCTTTATCAGTTGTCGATCTGGTGAGATGACTATATCTAATGGCACACATAGCCAAAATCGTGTTCTCTTCCCTCCTACCCAACCAACAAAAGAGATAACTCTTTGGCTAGAAAACCCTTATGGAGAGGAATATTGCATCCGATCACTATTAACACTTGAACAAGTAAAAGGTATGCAAGAACAATCAGATGAACAAGTCTTAAGCTTATTTTTGGCTGATACAAACTGCATTGAATATCCTAGGTCTTTTGCAGAATTGTCACACATTTTCAGTTTTGAATTCCAACAAACTTGGCACCGTGATATCACTCAATTATATACTTTATCACCAGCCTCCTCAGAGAAGGAAGAAAGTACTGAACTTGTTGATATTAGACCAGGAAAACCTTTGTATATCAACTCTAGTTTGGAACCAGAACAAAAGATACAAGTAATTGAAATGCTCCAAAGACAATTTGGTGCCTTTGCATGGGATTATGCAAACATGAAAGACATTCACCTTGACACATGCACACATCATATCTACACTAATGATCAAATCATACCGGTTAGACAACCTCAGTGAAGGATGAATCCAACCCTCAAAGATATTGTAAAAGAGGAATTGTGAAAACTCCTTCAAACCAATCTCATATACCCCATTTCAAATAGTCAATGGGTGTCTCCACTTGTCATAGTTCCCAAGAAAAATGGTAAGTGGAGAATATGTGTAGACTTTAGGGATTTTAACAAAGCCTCCCATAGGGATTATTTTCCCTTACCCTTCATTTATCAGGTGTTGGATACCTTGTCCAGAAAGAAGTATTTCTCATTCCTAGATGGGTTTAGTGGTTATAACCAAATACAAATATCACCCGAAGACTAGGAGAAGACCACTTTCACCTACCCATTGGGAACCTATTCTTATAGGGTTCTTCCTTTTGGAATTTTCAATGCTCCAACCACTTTTCAAAGGGTTTTCATAGCCATTTTTTGTGACTTGACCAATGATTGCGTAGAAGTCTACATGGATGACTTTACAGTCCATGGAAATGACTTCCAGGAAGCTTTGACCAGTCTAGAAAAAGTCTTGATTAGGTGTAAGGAAAATAATATTTCCCTAAGTAATGAAAAGTCAAAGATGATGCTCACTAAAGGTATTGTTTTGGGACATCACATCTCTGGTTATGGAATGAGAGTTGATCCAGCAAAGATTCACATCATCACACAAATTAGAATACCTTCCTCACAAAATGAAGTTCGCAGCTTTTTAGGGCATCCTGGCTACTATAGAAGATTCATTCTGAATTTTACAAACTTAGATATTCCCTTATTTAAGTTATTATCTAAAGAAGCTAAATTTAATTGGAATGATGAATGCCAAGTATATTTTGAAATTCTAAAATAGAAATTTTCAAGTACTCCCATATTAAGAGGACCAAATTGGTCCCTTCCTTTTCATATATGTACCGATGCCTCAGACACATCCCTGGGGGCAATTCTTGGACAAAGGGAAAATCAGTTGCCTTATGCTATTTACTTTGTGAGTAGAAATATTTCCCCAACAAAAGTTAATTATATGGTCACAGAAAAATAATTGTTAGTTGTGTTCCATGTTATCAATAAATTTAGACACTACATTACATGATATCAAGCTTTTGTACACACTAATCATTCATCCATCAAATTCCTAATGAACAAAAAAGTAACAAACCCTAGGTTTACAAGATGGATGTTATTATTACAAGAGTTTAACATCAATATTATTGATAGACCTGGTAAAAATAATCTTGTGGCTGATTTCTTATCTAGAATTATTCATCTAGGAGATAATGCACCAGTAGATGATAACTTTCCTGATGCAAATTTGTTTGATATTTCTACATTTACTCCTTGGTATGCAGATGTAGCTAACTATCTTGTAACAGGGAAGATGCCTCATAAATTGTCTCCTAGAGAAAAACAGAAAGTAATTCAGCTAAGTGCAAACTACATGTGGCATGATGAATTTATTTACAAAATAGGACCAGATTTCATAATCAGGAGATGTGTAAGGGAAGATGAAATCCACGATATTTTGCAATCCTGCCATGATGGTCCTTGTGGAGGCCACTTTTCTAACAAGAGGACCGCTTATAAAGTTCTGCAATCTGGTTATTATTGGCCTAATAATTTCAAAGATGCCAGAACTTATGTATCCAATTGCGATGAATGCCAACGAATGGGTAAGCCTACTGCATGCGACCAAATTCCACTTCAATCCGAAGTATTCATTAAGCCTTTCGAGAAATGGGCATTAGATTTTGTAGGGAGCATTAACCCTGCATCTAAAAAGAAAAGGTATATAATTGTGTGTACTGAATATGTGACTAAGTGGGTTGAAGCAAAATCTTTACCAGTCGCAAGTGAACAATCAGTGGTAGATTTCATTTTTAATTACATCTTTACTAGATTTGGTGTACCTTGATAAATTGTGACTAATCAGGGGACTCAATTTACCTCTCATCTAGTCAAAGAAGTTACAACATAGTACCAGATCAAGCACAAGAAATCTACACCTTATCATCCACAAACGAATGGACAAGTAGAATCCACCAACAAAGTGATGCAGTCGTGCCACCCAGGCACATCCACTCACAGGACCTCCTCTTTCCTCGTCCCGAAGAGCTGAAAAGCTCTCCTAATTCCCTATCAAGAATTTTCAACACCCACAAGAATTCTCCAACAGATCTCCCTTAACGATCGGCAAATCTGACTTCGCAGTTTCGCGAATCCTGGGGTCGCGTGGTTTGTGTCTCGCGATTCTCCGAAATCCGACGCGAGTCAACGTTGACCTCTTACTTTGCTATCGGGGTTCCTCCTATCAGGATTTTGACACTAGTGATGCCCAAACAACTTGTTTTACAGATCCCCAATCCCCGATACGCTCCCCTGCTGCCTTACCCTCCCGGGATAATCCTTTTGTCCATGCGACCGCTCCTTATATGATCGCAGTCATATTCCTCATTGGGGTTTTGCGGTTCACGATTCCAAAATGCATAAACACATTGTCACCAGGATCCCCGATATCCCGATGACTCAAACACCGATAGATGACTTCCTTGTCGGAACGTCGAACTTCGTGGGATCGTGAGTCCTAATACCAATGTTTCCGGGAGTTACCTTTTCCCGAACCTCGATATGATATGCCACCTGTCCTCCACTAATTCCACTATGGCCCACACTGTTCCTTTGGCCTATCGGGATATCGTGTTTCAGAGTTTCACGATTTCTACTATTATGATTCCCAAGAATCATGAAACGTTGATTCCCAATGCACGTGAGGGTTGACTCTTCCACGTCACTATCCCCTCATCGCCTTTTCGGATATCGTGAGATCGTGATTCCTGATGTAATGATTTATTTGTCCCCGGGATTCCCAAAATGTCGAACCCTGACTCCTCTCGGATCTTCTGATGCATGTCCACCCTGAGATCCACGGCTAGGACTTCATCGGTGTTTCGAGACTTGAAAAGTCCCAGGTCTCTTGAATTTTGAAACCTCGATGCCTCAATATCCCGATGCCTCTCCGGGAATTTCCTCCACTCACTAGGACTTAACCCCAGTGCAACTTCTAGCTAATCGAATGACCGATGGCAACCCAAAAATGATCCTATGGCTCTCGATCCTCCCGAGCTTAACCTCCCTGTGTGGTCGTAACCTCCTCGTTACTCTGGTGGATCTGGCGGCTGGCGGATTTTTTTCACTAATCCCCTCCACGAGATCCTGACCGACAATTTCTTCCTCCTTGAAGATTTATTGAAGATAACCAAGTATCCCTCCGTGGAACTTGTCCACCTACAGTGAGACTGTTCAACGTCTGGTTTTAAATGCTCCACGGCAAAAAATTTCAGTGCTCCTCTTTGATAAGCTTGAAAGCCTTATCCCCCTTGAGATTTCTCACACTTTCAACCTCAAAGAGGGCCCTTGCATGCACTCCTTGCGGCAGTTCTCCAACACCTCTGAGTGTTGAGTTCTTTCGACTCTGCGCACACCTGTGGCAGCAGTCCTTCAATACTTCGCTTAGATTCACAACTGAGACTCTCCTTAGCCTGTGCACTCCTTTCATGGCTCGTACAACTCAATTTCACTTCTGAGAACAAGAGTTAAACTATTCGAACCTTCTGTCAACGCACTCCTTGCGGACAACTTCAACTGCATTCCTTGCAGGAAACCTTGCTCAGATAGAGAAACAATTGAAACTCATTTCTTCTTCCCCTCAGATTTCAAACTCAAACATGAAATCACATACACAACAATAAATAAAATGCATAACAGGAAAACAAACACTCATGAGCACATCATTTAACATCAACACACAGAGAACAGACACAAAACCATGGATTTGAATCAATTTCTTCTATTAATTCAAGATCTATACATGGATATTCTTCTACAGTTCTCTGTTATTCTCCTGTGCTCTTCCTATTTTCAATAATCATGCTTAATGCTACAATGTACAATGAGGGTGTCGATATCCGTTTTCCCTCCTTCTTTCTAAAACTGTCAAATCTATGAATTCAATTCTACCTACTTACATTTACTACTATAAATGCCTCCATCTACTTCAGACGAGAGCGGGGCGCTCAAGGTGTGATTACATTTACAAGTGCACTTCATTAAATTTCCTCATTAATGTTCGCGCAATAGTTTCAAGGTGTTTTCAAAAATTTGGGTTGGATACCTTCCAGCTGTCTTCTGCTTCCGCGCTGGCTCACTTGACGTGAGGGATGCTCCTGCATCATACTCACTCGCTTGAAAATTTTCATGGGCTCCTGTCCATGAGCTCCTGCACGGTATATCCATGCTTCTATATCTCTTCTTCATTCTCCCAACTGGCATCTTCCACTGGATGGCCCTTCCATTTCACCAGATACGCATAGTATTCTTTCCTCCTGGTCTTCTTACTGACTCTATTTCCAATATGTTCTCCATCTGCGGCTTCTCTGCAGTCGGCATCTACTTCTGCCACTGAACCTCTTGTTGTTCACCTTCTGTTTCTGCTTCCTCAACTTTATATGGATATAAATCTGCAACATTGAATATCGGAGATATTCCGATTCCATCCGGTAACTCGATCTCATAAGAATTTTCCCCCAATTTCTTCAAGACCTTACATGGTCCTATTTTCTTCATTTTGAATTTATTGTATGTTCCCCGAGGGAACCTCTCTTTCCTCAAATGTGCCAGAACTAATTCACCAACCTCGAACTGAGGTTGTATCTTCCGTTGGTCAGCTCTGCGCTTATATTCATGACTTGAATCTAACAATCGTTGCTTCACCTGGCCGTGAAGTTCTTTCATCGCCTCTGCGAACTCTTCGACACTTGCGCTCCTAGTCACATTCTGTTTCGAATCCCTTAATTCAGAAACTCCTCTCGCTTGCATGCCATACCAAATCTGAAATGGACTTTGGCCTGTGCTCCTATTCACTAAGTCATTATATGCGAACTCTGCCTGCGGAAATATACTATCCCACTAGTTGTGGTGCTCTGTCACCAAGCTTCTAAGAAAGTCTCCCAGACTTTTGTTCACCACTTCTGTTTTCCCATCCGTCTAAGGATGATAGGCAGAACTAAACATCAAGTTAGTCCCCACCTTCTTCCATAGTGTCCTCTAGAAATGTCCCACGAACCTTGTATCTCTGTCCGAAACTATACTTCTTGGTAAGCCGTGAATTCGAACGACCTCTTTGAAAAACAGATTCGCGATGTGCGTCGTGTCACTGGTTTTATGACATGGGATAAAATGTACCATCTTGGAAAATCTATCCACTACCACAAAGATCGAATCAAATCCTCTTTGCATCCTTGGCAATCCCAATATGAAATCCATGATGATTTCATCCCACGACTTCTCAGGTATGGGCAATGGTTGATAAAATCCTGCATTCTGCTTTCTTCCCTTTGAATGCTGGCAAATCCTGCATCTGTCTACAAACCTCTTGACCTCTGCTCACATCCCTGGCCAAAATTATGACTCACCTAGCTTTGCAAATGTCTTATCATGACCGAAGTGTCTGGCCAATCCTTCGCTGTGTTTATCCATTAACAGATTCTCCCTCATGGAGCAATTTGGAATACATAGTTGATTGCCCTTAAAAAACAACCCTTCCTGGATCACGTACTCTATCCACTGGCTTCTGTCTCTGAGAACTGGGTTCTCAGCTACTCTGTACGCTTCCTTAAAATCCTGATCATCTGCATACATGTCCCTGAGATCATCAAAGCCTAATGTCCCGACTTTGAACTCCTTCATTAGCAAACATTTCCTGCTCAAAGCATCAGCCACTTTGTTAGCAGTACCAAAAATATGCTTAATTACAAAAGTGAAATTCTGCATGTATTCGACCCACTTAACATTCCTTTGATTCAACTTCTCATGTTGAGTCACAAATTGTAATGCATGGTTATCACTATATAAAAAAAATTCCTTTGGAATCAAATAGTGCCTCCATTTTTTCAATGCCTATATGATGACATAGAATTCCTTATAATATGTGGAGTACTTTTCATTTGCCTCATTCAACTTCTCACCAAAATATGAAATCGGTTTGTCCTCCTGACTCAAGACCGCTCCTATTGCAAACCCGCTTGCATCACATTTTACTTGAAACGTCTTTTGAAAATCCAGCAACACCAGAACCGGTTGTTCTGTGATCTTTCGTTTCAACAAATTGAAACTGTTCTCAGCCTCTTCAGTCCAGTGAAAATATTTATGTCTTTTCTTCACTGTGTCCATCATTGCTGCGCTAATTCCACTGAAAATTTTTATGAACTTCCGGTAGAAACTAGCCAGTCCATGAAAACTCCTCACCTCAAAAATATTTCTCGGTGATGGCCACTTTTTAATTACCTCCACCTTTTTTGGATCCATCTTTGATTCATTCGCAGATATAATAAATCCAAAGTAAATGAGTTCTTTCATCATAAATGAAGACTTCCTCATGTTAATCAACAACTTCCTATTGTAGATTCTTCATTACTGTAGCTAAATGCTTCAGATGCTCTGCCTTTCTTTTGCTGAAAATTAATATGTCATCCAAATACACAATGACAAACTTCCCGATGAATTCCCTCAGGACTTCATTCATTAACCTCATAAAGGTACTTGGCACATTTGTTAAGACAAACGGCATAACAAGCCATTCATACAAACCTTCGTTTGTCTTGAATGTTGTTTTCCATTCATCACCTTCCCTCATGTGAATCTGGTGATATCCACTCTTCAAATCTATCTTTGAAAATAATTTGGCTCTGCTTAAAAGCAATCCATTAAATCATCCATTCATGGAAATGGAAACCTGCACCTGATGGTTATCTTGTTGATGGCTCTTGAGTCGGTACACATTCTCCAACCTCCATCTTTTTTTGGACTGAGTACCCTTGGAATGGCACACGGGCTCAAACTTTCTCTGACCAATCCTTTGTCTAGTAGCTCCTGGACCTGCTTCTTGACCTCTTCATTTTCTTGCGGCGTTAACCTGTACACGACTTTATTCAGAAAACTAGCTCCCGACATGAGGTCTATATGATGACTCACACTCCTCATCGGTGGCAATGAACGAGGTAATTCATCCACCAAGATGTCAGTGAACTCTTCTAGTAGTTCCTGAATTTCTCCTAGAAAATCGTCTACTCTCGTGTTAGTCAAAACGATCCTTCGTTTCCTGACCACAAAGAATTGTGGATCTTCTTTCTTCTTCACCTCCGTAAGAAGTTCCTTCCCACTCATGAGGAGTACAGTATTTCTCCCTTCTGGTTTTACCTCCTTATCTTTTATTGGAAGCAACATGTGTGTCCTCCCATTCTTCTCTAGAGTATACGTATTCATCCTCCCATCATGAATTACGTTCCTATCATATTGCCATGGTCTACCCAATAATAAATGATAGACATCCATAGGAATAACATCATAGATTATTTTATCAATTTAACCCCCTATTTTGAATTCAACTAAACATTGTTTAGTGACATTTACCTAATGTCCCTTATGTATCCATGAAACTTTGTATGGACTCGGGTGATCCTTCGTCTCCAACTCCAACTTCTCTACCATCTCGGTTGAAACGAGATTATCTGTGCTACCGCTGTCCACAATAACCTTGCATACCCTGTCCTTGGTTTTGCAAGCAGTTCTAAAAAGTCTGTTTCTTTGAGCTGAGTCATTCACCTCCTTCTTGGGTGTTAAGAGAACCTTACGCATCATCAATGACCTTCCGCCTTCTGCATCTTCTGCTTCAACATCTCACCTCTGTGCCTCGGCGATGTGAGCTTCTACTCCATCCTTCTTTTTATCTGGACAGTCGAATGACTTGTGCCCATTTTTTCCACATGTGAAGCATGTGATTACTCCACCTCTTCCTCTTCCTCTACCTCTGGTATGAGGAAACATGTTATTATCAGCATATCCTCCGCTCTACTCTGTATCTTTCCCTCTATGTTCAGCATGCTGGCCTCGCTGTGAACTTCTGCCTCTCTCGGTTCTAGTCTGAGGCTTTTTCCAGTCATCCTTGGGCTTTTGGTATTTATCTTGGGCAACTGATTTTCCTTTGGGCTGACTCCTGCTTCGACCTCGCTGAATTTTCTTACGGCTCAGCTTCTCTTCAGCTTTCAAAGCCATTTGATAGGCATCCTCCATCGTTCATATTGTTTCCATACTCATCTCGTCCTGGATATCGTATCTCAATCCATTCATATACCTAGCAACTTTCTCATCATCACTCTCCCGATGACCTGCTCTTATGTTTAGTTGATAGAATTCCTCCGTGTATTCTTTTACTGTCATCATCTTCTTTCTCAGGTTCTGCATCCTCCTGAACAGAGTGATTTGATAATATCTAGGGATGAACTTTGACTTCATCTTTCCAATCATTCGATCCCAACTTTTAATTTTCTGCTTACCCTTGCAATGTCTATCTTCTTGTAGCTTGTCCCACCATAATTTTGCATGTCCCTTCAATCTCATGACAGAATGCCTGACCTTCATATCCTCTTCGACATCTTCATAATCGAAGTATGTATCCAGAGCTCTAATCCAATCTAGAATCTCTTCTGCATCCAGATTCCCCTCATAAACGGGAATGTCCATCTTCGGTTTTGCACCCATCCGTGCAATATCTTTGATTAGACGTTCATTTTCTGCATCCTTGGCTGCAACATCTTCCTCATGTTCAGCTTCAACTTCACCCTCTGAATCGCTAAGATCCCCCTCACTGGCTGTGCATATTTGTGCTGCCTCCATATCTTCGAGTCTAGCTCGTAGATCACGTATCTCTCTTTCCATTTCTGGATTCTACGCTTGCCTACCCCTTCTCCTCGGGTTTTCTCTTTCCTTTGGATCAGGTGACTGTCTATCCCATCTCTTTGGCGGCACGGTGAAATTCCTTCTTCTCTGCTACAGAAAGCAAATAAAATTTCTTGCTCTGATACCACTTGATGCAGTCGCGCCACCCAGGCACGTCCGCTCACAGGACCTCCTCTTTCCTCAGCCAGAAGAACTGAAAATCCCTCCTAATTCCCTATTGGGAATTTTCAACACCCATAGCAATTCTCCAACAGATCTCCCTTAGTGATCGGAAAATCTGACTTCGCAGTTTCGTGAGTCCTGGGGTCGCATGGTTTGTGTCTCGCGATTCTCCGAAATCCGGCGCGAGTCAACGTTGACCTCTTACTTTGCTATCGGGGTTCCTCCTATCAGGATTTTGACACTAGTTATGTCCAAACAACTTGTTTCACCGATCCCCGATCCCCAATACACTCCCCTGCTGCCTTAGCCTCCCGGGCTAAGCCTTTTGTCCATGCGACCACTCCTTATATGAACACAGTCATATTCCTCATTGGGGTTTCACGGTTCGCGATTCCAAAATGCATAAACACATTGTCACCAGGATCCTCGATATCCCGATGACTCAAACATCGATAGACGACTTCCTTATAGGAACATCGAACTTCGCGGGATCACGAGTCCTAATACCAATGTTTTCGGGACATACCTTTTCCCGAACCCTGATATGATATGCCACCTGTCCTCCACTAATTCCACTGTGGCCCACACTGTTCCTTTGGCCTGTCGGGATATCGCGTTTCGGAGTTTTGCGATTTCCGCTGTTATGATTCCCAAGAATCATGAAACGTCGATTCCCGATGCACGTGAGGGTTGAATCTTCCATGTCACTATCCCCTCATCGCCTTTTCGGATATCGTGAGATCACGATTCCTGATGTAACAATTTCTTTGTCCCCGGGATTCCCAAAATGTCGAACCCCATCTCCTCTCGGATCTTCTAACGTGTGTCCACCTTGAGATCCACGGCTAGGGCTTCATCGATGTTTCGAGACTTAAAAATTCCCAGGTCTCTTGACTTCTAAAACCCCGATGCCTCAATATCCCGATGCCTCTCCGGGACTTTCCTCCGCTCACTAGGACTTAACCCTAGTGCAACTTCTAGCTGATCGAACAGCTGATGAAAACCCAACAATGATCCTAAGGCTCACGATCCTCCCGAGCTTAACCTCCTCGTGTGGCTGTAACCTCCTTGTTACTCTGGTGGATTTGATGGCTGGAGGATTTTTTTCACTATTCCCCTCCACGAGATCTTGACCGTCAATTTCTTCCTCCTTTAGGATTTCTTGAAGATAACCAAGTATCCCTCCATGGAACTTGTCCACCTGCAGTGCGACTATGAAATGACTGGTTTTAAATGCTCCACGGCACAAACTTTCAGTGCTCCTCTTCGACAATATTGAAATCCTTATCCCTCCTGAGCTTTCTCACACTTTCAACCTCAAAGAGGGTCCTTGCACGCACTCCTTGTGGCATTTCTCCAACACCTCTGAGTGTTGATTTCTTTCGACTCTGCTCACACCTGTGGCAGCAGTCCTTCAATACTTCGCTCAGATTCACAACTGAGACTCTCCTTATCCTGCACACTCCTTGTTCGACTCGTACAACTCAATTTCACTTCTGAGAACAAGAGTTAAACTATCTGAACCTTCTGTCAACGCACTCCTTGCGGACTACTTCAACTGCATTCCTTGCAGGAAACCTTCCTCAGATAGAGAAACAATTGAAACTCATTTCTTCTTCCCCTCAGATTTCAGACTCAAACATGAAATCACATACACAACAATAAAGCAAATGCATAACAGGAAAACAAACACTCATGAGCACATCATTTAACATCAACACACAGAGAAAAGACACAAAACCATGGATTTGAATCAACTTCTTCTATTAATTCAAGATCTATACATGGATATTCTTCTACAGCTCTCTGCTATTCTCTTGTGCTCTTCCTATTTTCAATAATCATGCTTAATGCTACAATGTACAATGAGGGTGTCTTATCCATTTTCCCTCCTTCTTTCTAAAAATGTCAAATATATGAATTCAATTCTACCTACTTACATTTACTACTATAAATGCCTCCATCTACTTCAGACGAGAGAAGGGAGCTCAAGGTCTGATTACATTTACAAGTGTGCTTCATTAAATTTCCTCATTAATGTTCACGCAACAGTTTCAAGGTGTTTTCAAAAATTTGGGTTGGACGTCTTCCAGTTGTCTTCCACTTCTGCACTGGCTCGCTTGACGTGAGGGATGCTCCTGCATCACAAAGTCATTGAGTCCATTCTTACTAAAATAGTATAGCTACAATATAACGATTGGGCTGACAGATTACTAGAATCCTTATGGTCTTATAGAATCACTTGGAGGAATACAATAGGACATACACCTTACGAATTGGTGTACGGGAAGCAGGTGCTTCTCCCCATAGAATTCCAGATCAAAACCTTCAGGACTGCTATACAAGTTGGCATGAACTTATATGAAGCTCAACAACAAAGGATCTTGCAGCTTAAAGAGATGGATGAAATCAGACAAGAAGCACTTCAAAGAACCACCCTTGTTCAAGAGTAGAGAACAAAATGGCTTGGCAAGTATATTAAAAAGAAAAAATTTCAACTGAGACAATGGGCCTTGTTGTATGACAGTAGGTTCAAGAACTTCAAAGGAAAGTTAACTACTCGTTGGTTAGGACCTTATGAAATTGACATTGTCTATGATAATGGTTCAATCAGAATAAAGACAATTGACAAACATCAGACACCCGTACTCGTGAATGGGCACCGATTGAGAATTTATAACAAACCCCTGTCAAAAGAGGAATTTTTGACATGTGTGCTAGATAATTCAGATATGCAAGTGATCAGTAAGGAAGGAGATCTTCCTACTGATCCACATTGATTGATTGATTTACTTTAAAAAAAAAAAATTGTACATAGGTGTGGATTGTGTTCTGTTAATAAGTTGAAGATAACAATGTACTCTTACCTCCTTTGTCTTACTTTTTCATTTAATTTTTGTAAGTCAATTTCTATAATTTATTTGATCTTTCAAGAACTTGCTAAAACATCAGTTGCAGGCATCAACAATACTTTGTTCTGGTCCGATACCAACAGTGTTGATCTGGTACTAGAAATATTTTTCTGGTCGGGTACCAAAAGTCTGTTATTATATGGTACTATCAGGACACATCACCTAATTAACAAAGAGTGTTGTAATTATGTGGAGCCATGAAGTAACCCCTTAAGTTGTCTTAAGTTGAAACCAAGGAGCCGAATGCAACATTAAATGACAACTCTTATGAAGCAATAATTTCTTTTGGTTCTGTTGCTGACTAAAGGGAAGCATTTTTAATTTATTTTGGTTCTGTTGTTGACTAAATGGAAGTATTTTTAATTTCTTTTGGTTCTATTGTTGACTAAAGGGAAGCATTTTTAATTTCTTTTGGTTTTGTTGCTGACTAAAGGGAAGTATTTTTAATTTCTTTTGGTTCGGTTGCTGTCTAAAGGGAAGTATATTTAATTTATTTTGGTTATGTTGCTTGACAAAGAAGACATAATATTTACCTATGTTGTTAAAGTAATCATGCTTAATCTGATTCAAAGTCTAGAGGTTTCCTTTATCCAGTATTTCAACATGATTAAAGGGATAAAATTATATTAGCCTATAAGTAACCATTTCACCCTAACTAGACTTCAACAATAACCATTGGATTATCTTTATTAAAGAGTAGCATATGAGTATATGAACACTCTCTATAATGGGCACACTAGGAAAACTTTTATGGAAGAGGATGCATCAGTACCCTGAGGTAAATTTAGGTCATTCTCTTATGGACAACCTCAGACAAATCATACATCTGGATCATTCTAAAAATCTTCATATATAAGTTTATTTTTTCTTTAGACAAATCTTTAAAGACATTCAAACAAGAGAATATACCTTCTAACCCAATACCATTCCATCTTGTAAAAGGGTTTTCAGATGAGCCTCCCCTGTCACCATGCAAACGCATTCTTTAAAAAAAACTAAAATAGGTGACAATGGACAAGAAGCCTCTGATGGAAAAAGGGTTTAAGAGACTAACCCACCGGGATACTAAACAGGTCTACGCAGCAAGCACCAGTCTGTGGTATGACTAGGCAAACCCATCGGGGTACTAAACAAGCCTATTGGAAATGGGGCATTCTACTTGGGGAAGGTATGTCTCTCACTAATTATCACAACTACCACACCGAAGAACTGAAGAGGCTTATTGGAAGTGGTTTCTGGTTGAGAAATGTCTCATTTATACTTATCTAATTGAAAAATTCACTTTTGTCATAAAAAATGAATAATACAAACAAAGGTCATTATTGACACTTATAAGATACAAACTTCAGATTAAAAAACGTAATACTACAAGCAAATGTCCATTTGAGAATTACCCTAAGTCAACTTAATCGATCTGACATCTAAAGTCTATATTATCTAAGAAGGAAACTTCTTAAGAGTGATGCCTTGACTACACAGTCTAATCTACTTATATTGTGAAATTTATCTATAACATCTAATGATAGTAAATCTATGAAGCAAGTTAGGTTGGATCTGTTCTTCAAACAAAATATACAAACCTCCCTATTTTCATTGATGAATGTTGCCCTTGTCAGTAAGTCATCAGAAGAAAGGAAATTTCAATTTTTAAAAAAGCATGGAATCATATGTTAGGTAATAAATGCACTTTTGGAATTTGATTTGATCTCTCATATCTTCTAAATTTTATTCCATTTGTGAACATTGTGTCTGGCCTTTGCATAAGGATATGCAACATCCTTGGCATGGGGGAGGGTCAAAGAGCCCCTATTAGGACTCTTTTTAAAACTCAGAGATCAGTCTGTTCACCATACGACCATGCAGAACCAGACACAAAAGAAGAAACTCAAGACAAGCACAGAATAAATAAGTATTCATAAAGTAAAGGAAATTCCAGTTCTAATCTTCCAGAAAACTCCAGCCTAAAAAGATGAACTCTGACAATCAGCAATATTCAAATACAAAGGCAGTTGCATATGCTATGGGTATTGGTTATGCAATGGTAAAATCAAAGGTAACATGGTATTATTTATTTTCCTTTGCTTATAAAACTACAAAAGGTATGAAAATGATATTATATCTTATGAACTTAGTATTAAAACCATGCACCTAACTTTCATTTCCCTCATTCCCATATGCTTAACCTTAATCAATTCCTTTACCACATAAGCATTTGAAAAAATGAGGGAGGACAAAATCACATCAAAAGTGTGAATGTGGGATGAACTGAAATAAGCATACCCAGTAATGATGAGCCACAACCCTAAAACTCGGAATGTGCTCCATCCTTAAACCATCATGAATCTATCTTGCACAATTCAACACTAAAATTCGCCGCTTAGGGGTCCAATCGCCAATCCAAAACAACAATGATGTCTTGATACCAAACGTCTCATCCCCATAATTGAACTAATGGGCAGAAATGAAATGGCTTATCTGGGTGGCAAAGCCATCCAAATGAGCCTCATCTTGTCTTAATTTTTCTTCGTAACATATTTACTTAAACTCACTGTTTGATTGAATCCATCACCATTTCTCTGACTGTTACCCATCCCTCTCCATTTTTTGAGCCTTCTCCTCTCCACGACATCTGGTACCAAACCCTCACGCTCACAACTGACTAAACCCTTGCGTTGCAACCTGGTTTTCACTTACAGTTTATAAACATGGTTGTAAGTATACATGAACTGGTCTTTGAGATTTATACGGAGACCGAGGAGTTCCAACTATATAGAGATAAGTATGCTAGAGCGGGATGGATGCCATTTTTAGAGAAATTTACAGGGTGTCATGAGAAAGTATCGCATGCATTTGTTCAGGGTTACGATGGAGATATTGTGCACATAGGCAATATGCAACTAATCATCAATGAAGCAACCTTAAGGGAAGCCATGGGATTACCCAGCAGAGGAGCCAAGTATTTCAAAGGAGTAGGAATCAATAAAGAAATGTGCCAATGATTTCTGAAGTAAGACCATCAACACCCTAATTGGAAAAAGGGGATTTCCAGAAACTACGTCAAAGAAGAATATCATCCAATGCTTACTAGTCTTCAATGATTCCTCACTTGTGAAGGCAGGTATGTTGTAACTTTATTATATCATCTTAGGCTTCTGTTGCACTTTGAAGGAGGCCCTGAAATTGACTTCCCATATTTTTTATGGATGAGCCTGAACAAGATGGTAAGAGGTGTCAAATCCCTCTCCAAAATTGAGAAGACTAGCATTTATCATTAGGGTCTTATCAAAATGCTAGTTATACATGAGATTATAAAGCGAGGGTTTAGTTGGAAAACCCTCATCACTCAACACCTTTCCCCAGAAAACGAACATGTAGAAGAAGCTCGGCCTGCACTAGATAAAAATAAGGAACCTAAGGAGAAAAATAGAAAGGAAACCCATCATCCTCCAGAGAAGTAAAGGATAAATTTGGTAAACAGGTAACACCCTCTTCCTCAGATAATAAGACTCTTAAAAGTCAATAATCAAAAGGTAAATCTGAATTAATGGAGGATATCTCAATAGTAGTGCTTGAGGAGAGGGATCATACGTCAAAATCCTTGAGGAAAGAGAAGAGTAGAGATGAACAGTCTATAGAACAATCTCTTGTAACCATTCCACAAACAGAGAAGAAGAAAAGGAAGCTTGTGAGCACCTATGATCCATTATCCCCTTATAAAAGAACTAGAAGGAGTATGGAAAAGAAAGGAAAAGCAGTTGCCAATCCTCATACACATGAAGACCCAATAGATCTTACCTCCCTAGACCTATCATCCCAAGATGAAATCCCTAGCTTGACAAAGGAACAAGCTACTATTACTTTATGTGGGATGAGAGAGGAAGTGGAGGAAAGAGATTTCATCCATCTAGAGACAATAAGGCCAATGAAAACCTTGACAAAAGAACAGATGAAGAAGAGGATTGGGAAGCTGCAAAAAAAAAACAAGGCGCTCAAATAAGAAGTGAAGGAATACCAACTACTGGATAGGTATATCAAGAAGGAAAATGAACAACTGAAGGCAACCAGCCAACAACTCCAAGATGACCATGAAGAGACTTCTAATAAGATCAAGAAGGTAATAAGACTCATGTAATACATTAGGGTCATAAAAAGAGAATTGAAAGCAGAAGCCTCAGTTGTCAATATCATTGACCCACAGGAGTAAAGAGAATGGAGTCTAAAGTTTTGGAAAAAAATTGTTTCAGTTGCATGAGGACATGCAATGATTTTGTCATGGGGGAATGTTGAGCCTCCAAATTGACATCCCCATTACCATATTATACTCTGCATTTATACACTTTTTTCCTACCTAAGCTTGGATCAGTGATAAAGAACCCTACCTCCAGTCACCAATAAGGTCATAAGGTAAAGTACAATTGAATTCATGCATTTTGTGGTTTATTAAGATAACAGACTAAATATTTCATGTACTAGTGTTTAAAATTGTCATGTGTAACCTTTGACCTTTGGATGAAGTCCACCACTTCTATGTTAGCTCAACTATCCAGTAATTATGCGCCAGATTGCCCACTGTTTGAATCCGATACCAAGCGCACCTTTTGTTCAGATTCAGTACCCACAGACCATTCACTGTTGTGATCCGGTACCAACGATCGCATATTGTTTTAGTCCGGTACCAACCAATTGTGTATTTTTCAGCTCCGGTACTATCTACTGAATCTCACCTGTCACGATCCGGTACCAATATAGGAAAATAGAGTATGCTATGATTGGCTCCATATCTTGCCCAAGATAATTGTTGAGTGTTTATGAAATAATCAAGTTCTAGCAAGATTATATTAAGCCGGGTTTTTATTGCGTTATCCTCATACACTTTGTGTCATGGGGATGAAGCTTAAAATACGTAACTGAATATATAAATTTAACAATTGTTGATTTGTAAAAGATTTCACCTCCTTGTGTTTCACGACTAAGACTGTTTAAATAGTCATGGAAAGGATGGTGGAAGTAGTACAGAGTTAGCATATTACAACATGTGAAGCAACGTTACATATTGTAGAACATCTCTTGAGATTGAGGTTTAATAGAAGAATGACATTTATCCCCATGTCTTGATCAGTTATGAATAAATGTGAGTTGAGTTGTTAGTATAGTTTCATGTTTTGAGGTTTTGAGCAAGATTGATATGTGGATTAAAGACCAACTTACTGTAGAATCCAGTCACTGACCTGTTGAAGCGGCAAGGGCCCACCGCCCAACAAAGGTTAGCATCCTCATAGATTATTGTTAGCATTTGATTTCAATAGTATAACTTTTAGACTAGCTGAAGATTTGGATCTTCTAGATAATAGCAGTATAGTTTTAGTTTAGGATTTCGATTATATGAATTCTTAGGGATCTTTCTTTACTCTGTTTTACATATGCTCTGTTTCTGTTCTTATGAATTTGATTTTTCTTAATGGACATGGATGTTGGCAGAAGTAGTCAAACATAATTGGAAAAGAACTAGTGAAGTTCACAATAGAATATTGTGAACCACAACATACTCAATATACTAGCTATTGAACTACCCATGCTATGCCTTGATGATTGATGTGTCATTTCCTTTTCAGAAGTGTGATTGCATAGTTAGATTTCTAGGTGAGATGACAGAGTTGATCTGTCAAAGAAATCCATCTCATATTTGGATGTGCCCCAATAGAGTAGGTATCTTCTCTGTGAAAGGCAACCAAAGTGTGTTTCAGTTTGTTTTGCTTCTATACTTGTGACATTAGAATTACCTCTCTTACTGGTGTCTTGTAACTCTATTGATTACGAATCCCGGATTGATAATTAATGAGTGCATTATACTAATCTTATAAACATCACAACATGCTACTAGTTGATTACACAGTATTCAATGCACTACTAGATGAAGACATCATGGAAAGATACCTCCCTAGCTAAGAGGGAGTGTTGATGTTTCAACATCAGGTGAACCCTATCCTAGATTGGGATGCAAACCAAGGTAGATAGGATACATTTATCACAAAGTTTTACTTATGGTAAATGGGCCCAGGCATAGTCCTTCCTTGATCATGATAAGGAATAATATGGAATCGAGGTTCTTTCTATGTGTCAATTGGCATCGGGATGGCATTCACTCATAGGTGTGTACCTGTGGTGAAGGACCCTAATGTGGTCTTTGTCCTAGTAATGGTGATTTGGCAATGAATGATAAAGACTCAAGATGCTAGATGTTATCCCATGCGCACCGAAAGTGAGCCTGTCAATTGGCTCATAGAGAGAGTTGCAGAAGGAGTTTCCCCTTGGTTCAGGTGGGAGAGAGACATCTCCCAAGACTGACAAACAAGTGTCATGGGTCTAGGGTGAACTTTGTATACTTCAGAGACAAGCTTTGGCATTATAAATAATTTCTCCCTTGTTGAGAGGGAGTGTTGATGTTTGAACAACATCGGGAAGAAATTCTTCGAAATATAAATATGACATGATATTTATAATATAGGGTATAAGTATATATATTAAATAAGTAGTTATTTATTATCCAAGGGATGCATCCTTTCATGGATGGTGACTATATGTTCTCTATATATGGAACACCCATCATTGTAAAAATACATCATATCACACATCATCTCATATATATAAATTCAACAGATTATAGGGGCTAAATTTCGCAAATGGGCTAATTTTATATGGTTTTTATGAAAAGAATATTTGTCAATTTCCTTTTTTTTCTAAAAACACTTCAACCAAATTCCATAGAATAAAATCAATTTAAGGACTAGTAAGATTAGCCCACGTTTCTACATTTTAATATAAATTTTCATCCTTAAAATTATCCATGATAGTAATACTATAAATAATGACAATTGTGATGCGCCCTCAAATAGTATGTGGGATGTACTATAGAAGATATATTAAGTACAATAATTTCTTAATTGTAAAATAACGCTAAGGAGCTCTTGTTGCTATAAAAAGAAGATTATTGTTGTTATCGCTATGCTTGGAGTGTTGAACGCTTAGGAGAGGTATCTGGTAAAGCGACAAAACATGTAGTAAAGAGAAAGCATGTCATTGATACACATAGATCTACTTTTATAGGTTTAAGAAGAGAGAGGATCTAAGGTTGGGGAGAGGAATCAATGATTAGGGATGTATTAAAATATTTACGGGTTTTCTCCTAAATTTATAATGTTTTGGACGTGTCTTTACGTTGTAAAATATTGTAGTTTGTAACATCATAGTTTGGAGTTATTTGATAGTGATAATATTTATAATATTCAAATTATATATATATATATATATAAGATTTAAAGGTATGTTATTGATCTTTTATCTTGATATTAAGGTAACATTGATATTTCATTTAATAATAAAAGTAATAATCTTCATTTATTCATTTATTATAATGTGTTATAATAATGTCAAAATTAAAATTAATTGATTACCCACATGTCTATGGTAGAAGAGGTGTTCATTATTAGATAATATGTTCTTATAAGATTATATTAATTCTTAAAAATAAATATTTTTTATAAAAAAATATGTTTTTATATTAAATTATTTTAAAAGACATAAAAATATTATGTTATTTTAAAAGACATAAAAATATTATGAAGATTGGGATTTCAAAATTTTATAAAAAATTATTTTTAAGTAAATTATTATTAAAAACAATGTTGAGATTTGAAAATTACAATGTATGACATCAAATTTGACAACTTCAATGTTGATTTTAATAACAATTTTAAAAATATTAAAAAAAATAAAATCTTATTACATTATTAATGTTTTTAGAGATAAAATATTAAAATCAACATAGATTGATTTTAACTAGAATTTTAATTTTAATTGGGATTCTACCAAGGAATCAAAACTCCCGGTGCAAACTCTTCTTTTTACTATATATATATATATAACAAAAAATTAAAACCTACATATACAATTATTATTTACTTCAAAAATATTATTATTATTTAAAAATGACATATGTAAGCTCAATATTAAATTTAGATAGAGAATCACAACCTAATAACCTAATTCTGACTATAAAATGGTGCTCTCAACCCAATACTGACTGTATCTCATCATCTATTGCAAAATCATTCATGCAAATTGAGCAGCGTGTACTGTCATTTATGTCCTCCTCCGAAATGGTTATGCCACCAGAGTTTTCAAACCTATTCTCTGCGACGGATACGGAAGTGCGTGACGTCGGCGACTGAGTGCGTGGCGTCGGCGACGGCGGGGACACTGGTAATTCTCCAAGCATTGATACATACAATTGGTAATAATCTCGGTATGTCCGTTCAGCCTGTGGCAGATCGATACGATTAAGATAACCGGGGTCGATAATTGGTGAAAGACCACCTGGAGTGTGCGGGGAATGAGACGGGGATGTTACTGGAGGGGTTGTGGTCAATAGTCCAGCCTCATTATTAATGGTTAATGGAGGAGAGTTCTCGAACGTTCTCTCTGAACTGGTTATGGGAGTGGGTGACGGCAGGGACACGGGTAT
>ML795805.1:42013-52380 GCA_009831015.1 Picea engelmannii
TGAACAGGAGATAATGTTGCTCTGGTTCTACCATATGTACCCACAATCCGTTCTCTGCTGGATCTCCTGCCCTGTCCTTCGCCTTCCTCACGTCTCAGTCCTTCTCCTTCCATTTCTATGGATAAAATGAATTACCGATTAAGTACGCAATCAAAAACCACGCGTTCGCTGTATTATTGTCTTCTGTTGAGAATATTATGATAAAGATGAAATCTCATGGAGAAAGTGTTTGCTATGGCTTTATACGAGTCAAGTCATTCTCATCTCGCGCATAAGCCTATCGAGCCGACGATAGTCTACGCCACACTTCTCTCTGTGAGTTTTTATTTTTCATTAAAATATAATAAACCAATTTGAAACATAGTAGTGAGACGAGAATGAAATATTGAATTGAGAAGTATAATATTCACAATCTTAAAAGCAAATTTAGAAGCCTTAAATAATGTTGAAAGTTTCTCAAGTCAAGCATAGGTTTAGTAATCCAAATTAAAAACTGTGTAGTTCTTCCAAGTGGTTAAACCCATCATAGAATGGCAATTCAAAAAAATTCTTAAAAAGGTAAAATCTCTTGAAATCTATCACCCTATCCTTTTGGGTGATTAATTGTTATAGTGGTACCTATAACAATACTTATGATGACTACTTTCTAGTGCATGCATGAGTAATCATGTAGTAAGATCAAGAGTATGATCCAGCCTCCTTAGTTGGTGCAGTGAGATATTGGGTCGATTATTACTATTCGATCGTGCAGCAATCATGAAAATCGTAACTATTGGGAACTTAACAACACAGAAAATAAATAGAGGGGGAATTTTTCCTGTGCAACCTTACCTCTTGCATCTAGGTTGTCAAATTCCTACACAATTTTCCCCATTAACAATTTGGGCATTACATCTATACATTATTCTTTAGGCCAATGCCGACATGATTGTTTGAGACCTGTCTCATTGGATTCCTCTTTTCTCCCTCCTCACAGTGGTACCTTTCACATACAAGCCATTTTTTCCAGTGGACCCACCCACCCTTCCCAACACCATTATTTGGGACCTATCCCATTGGATTAGTCTCTTCACTCTGACTGTTGTAGTACCCCTTATTTAACCATTTCTCTATGTGGACCCACCTACCCACTTTAGCTTATTCATAAATGGCTCTCGCCTACAACCAATAAATCACTACCTTGATCGCCGACAACAACGAGAACAAGAGTGAAAACCAAAACATCAATTCCAACCTTCCCTCCCTCAATTCCTCAGGTGATACACTAAAGATATAATATAAATCCTTGAATGGATGCTTTGACTCCTTCGAATCCAAATTCGACAAATGGATCAACCAATCCTCACACCCTACCTCCTCTAAAAAAATATCATACCATGAAGATATTGACTCCTCCCATTTCTAGGCCTTTCATTCCAATCACCTTCATCGCTAACTGCATCTTAGTTGAGGTGAACAAATTTGATGGATTAGATCCCACATCCTAGGTCACTCAAATGGAAGATTATTTCTAGTTGCATGACATGAATGATGATTTGGGAAAACCTCGTTATGGTGTCCTCTACTTAGATATTGAAGGCTGGAAATGGTGGCAATGGCGTAAAAATTCACACCAAGGATATATTGCTTGGAAACAATTTGTTGTAGATATTTATGAATTCTTTGACACTCACACACACCATTTGGGTCATTTGACCAAGTTGAAATAGTTTGGCACAATGGAAGACTTTATGACCACCTTTTATCACTTGGCTTTCATAATGGAGGGCATATCAGATTCTTTCTTTAGGGAATGCTTTATCAGTGGCTGAAGAATGACATATGAGCCCAAGTCCTAATGGCTCGCCCCCACACTTGGCTAGAAGCTACTCAATGAGCCAAGAAAGCACAACAGGTCATCTCTTTACAAAATAGAAAACCCTTCTTTATTCCGCTCTCTAGACCCACCAATCGTGTCCCTCCTGCCACTCCTCTCAAAATCTAGAAATTAACTTGGGAAGAAATTGTAACATACCGAGCCACCTAGCTTAGTCGTGTTACCATATTGTAATCTCCCCATTACCAACAAATCAATGAAATTTTCTCTGATACCATGTTGTAGCATTCCTAGCCCCAATATAGGTAATGCCACATGAATTAAGCACCCTGATACCCATAATTTTAAATAGCATGATCTCCATATACAAAAAAATATAAGGACCACAACAAATTTATAGTCATGCATAATAATACAGGAAAAACCCATAACAACATATACATTTATTCACACAGTAATTAAATAAATACATAGAAGACACAAGTATCTTTTGCTAATAATCATTAACTGTGTGCAGACCTCAGACATTCCTCTCATCCATAGACTCTGCTACTCATAAACTCTTAGCACCATGACACCCTCGATCTCGGGATAAAACTCCACTAGGGAAAATGATTCACAAGTGAGGTGCAACGCCTCATTTTCCCCCGAGACTGTAATTATGTTAAGGTTACATATTTTTGTTACGAAACATGTGACTATGTTTAATTTAATAAAAATACCAAACCACTGACTAAGAAGCAACAACCTTGATAGTACTGGTCATGATACACTAGAGGAAGTTGTCAAAGCAGGGAAAGCAGGGATTGATTGAATGGTTGAGTGCAGAAGAAGATGAAATGTATTAGTGAGGAAAATAGGAAGCTTGTCTGACAAGCATACTTATGTTTCTTAATCATAACCTCATGCATTTAGTGTGCCATACATGTGTAGAGTCGCGTGACCAATAAAACAAGTCGCAGGAGTGGTTGGAACAGTTAGTGATTGTTGGTAGTTGTCTCCTTAAAGAAGGAAAGGGCCAAATAAATGACCTGACAACATAACTTTACAGATTTGCCTCTTCAGAATGAGAAACAAGGAAATAAAGTGGCATCTACCAAAAGCCACAATAGTCTCGAAGGTTCTGAGAAGAAGGTGGAAAAACAACACCAAAAAGAAAGAATGACAGAACAACACACAAAGAGAATAAAAAAAGGGACAATGCATGCAAGGGTGCACACATATAGAAAGTCGAACGATCTAGAGAACAAGAAGAACATGGGAGTATTGATATGTTGAAGAACACTAATCAAAGAGATAGGAGAAGAAGAGATTTCCTTGAAGAAAATAGGAAGCTTTCCTAAGTTGTTGATGATAACCTTAAACAAAGAAGGCATGGATCCCATACTGAAGCAATAGAGGGTTACAAGTTGGTGCTTACTGGACATAAGATGACACTCATAAGTGGAGGTTATTGAGGGACTATCTAGCAGAGATAGGGCTCCCTTATGTAGAAGAAATCCAATTGATAAACCACCTAATAAACCTTTAGAGAACGTGAGCTCGGTGGGAGGTGGACAACTTCTTCAATGTCAGAGGGGGGAAGGAGAGTCACCTTCCAAGATAATGATAAGCTTAGAACCCAACTGAGTCAACTTCCCTTGGTGGTATCATGTCTTGGCATGGGGGTGGAATATTGTATGAAGGTACTCTACAGTAAGGCCTAAGTTTAGGAGGAAATGTGTCATCTCTCAATCATTTGGTGCTGGAAAATTTCCTTATCAGATAAATATCTAAACTAGATTGTTAAAATTGAATATGAATGATACGTGCATGAAAATATATGATACATTGGGAAATGTAAATGCTTACAAATGATTATGTGGAATCTCTGAGAAATTGGTTATGCTACCATAGTATATAATTTCTATGTTAGATTGTGAAAATGAATGAGTGTGGATTGTTGTATCCCAAAAGACCTTGTTGTGTTAGAGGAAATTTTGTAGGACATGGACAAAAATGCCATTCAACTAGTGATGGGGTGTTCTATTACCCGGGAAATTCCTTGTAAGAAAGGGAGGATCTTGAATCCTAAGAGAAACCCCAAATCTGTCGTGGAGAGCTTGTAATATCTGTAAGGTCCAATGCACTCATGAGGTTGAGAGACCATCCATGGTCAGAGAGTGTTTATAGACTTCAGAATACCTAGACGAAGCCTGGATGAATCCAGAAAATGAATAAGACCCAATCAGTGGGCTAAATAGTAGAGAAATCGTCAGATGAGTTGGAAGAAATCATAACTGTCAATTGGGTGGGATGAGTGGATCTCATCCCTTCATTGACAAAGCTCTATGGTCAGGAAAGGCCGAGATCCAAATCTTGTAAAATCTCGGTGACAATGATAAAGGTCAGAGAGAGAATGAAAATTGTCGATATGGTCAAGATAACAAGGAGAGATATATGTCATTGATGCTACATGCATCATCATCGATGATCAAAAGTGGGTAGAGGATGTTTCGCGAGGGAAGTGTCGATGACATAGTGGCACAAGAATTGATGAGAATCGTCGATATGTTCCCAATATGAGTGTATCCTCCGTCATCGATATCTGGAAGATCACACTTAGTTTATGAAAGAGGTTGTGGATGTCATGATGATGTAGCCTGCCTACTCGATAGTCCATGTGTAAATGTGGTAACAGGTGTTACTAGAAGATTGGTTGATGGGACTAACATGGGTTCCATTGGGAGAGGAGGTTCTTTGAACCTTCATTTTAAGTGATGGTTATTAGATCTATGGGAAAATGGTTTTGGACTGTTGATGCCCAAGGAATCGTCGTCGAAATTAGGGGGAAGAGTAATTTGAATTTCATCTAAGGAGTGTCGATGAAGAAATAGTATTGTGACCGATGATATCCATCGATCTCATTGGAGATGTGACAATGAGATATGTACCATTTATCCTTATGTGTTGTTGTTGGGGGTTAGGAGTGAAACATGTAGGGTTTTGGTTAGGAGTATCGACGTTGGTGAAGGGTAGGAAATATGGACTATTGTTCGGAAACAGGTGAAGGTTTAATCTCAATTGTCAAACCGTTGTAGGTCCCCATAATTTATTTAATGCAAGTAAAAGAAGGGATGAGCGTTAACCTGTGGGTAAGTCAGAATATTAGATTCACCTAGGACCATAGGATGAGTAGCTTGAAGACCGTCGGATCTGGAAAATCATCGTCTAGGTAGTCAGAATGGGTAGTTGGCACTTGGATGAAATGAAGTTCGGTGACAACGATAGGCTTATGCGAGTAGAATATCCATTGTGACGAGTTGGGCAGGAGCTACATCAACGCCACGATGGAGAGCGCGAGTGACAAAATTCCATGTGGATATCACGTGGTAGTATGTCGGATTCTGAATTTGTGAGTCTAAGAAACCATAGAATACCATAACATTTGATCCCAAACTCAGAATTAAGAATAATTGTAGTCTTTGGAAAGATCTTGATGAGCCTAAAACAATGGTTCCCTCAAGGAGAGGTATTAAGGTATTTTAAGAAAGACAAAATATTAATTCCCCACTCCTTAAAATGTTACTTACGGGGTTGGGTGTGTTATAAGTGGCATCAGAGCTAAATTCAAACTCTAGGCTTAAATGGATCACCTAGACCGCTTAAAATTGTTTAAGAAGGATTTTATTTGTTGTCCGAAATGATTTTTTTAAGTGTTGACATAAAATGATAATGATAATTGTTATTTCAACACATAGGACATGTTGGAGGGTCACAATGGTGAATGGTGCAGTGCAATATGGATGGCACCTCACTCCTCAGAGATGAAGAATCAGATGGTCGGAGGGATAGAGAAACCCCTCCAGATTTGATGGACACCGTCAAAAGTATGAAGGAAAAAAATTTGAGACTTATAAGATCTCACACCAAACATGCAGAGTTGAATGCAGTTCTGCAGAGCCTGTTTGGGATTCAGAAACATCTGCAACAAGGCCCTATAAATGCAAAATTACAATAGTGAGAGAGGTTGAAAACCCCTTTGGATGCCAAGAAGTATGGAATGACTCACAACTTTGCGGGAAGGAGTTCTTCCATAAATAAGAATCAAGATGCTAAGAAAGGAAAATTGAGTGGAAGTGTTTCCGCAGAGTCATCTATCCAACATCCTACTTCACAAGAACAATCCAGTAGTGACATAGAATCCAACAATATTAAGAAGAGAAAGATGAATAATTCTCCAAACTCCCTAACATGTTAGGAAATGAGGACTACTTTCACACTAAACGTAGCATAAGAGAGGAATAAATATTTAAACATGAAAGTAAATGACAAAGAAAACACACAACACACAAAGATTTTACCCTGGAAACCCAAACGGGAAAACCAACATTCCTTGAGCGTCTTTCTCTCTTGTTATCTTATTCATTCAGAATAAACGGTTACATGTCTAACCTTGTGTGAGAATTTTGTGCTAGTTTAACCATAAGAAATGCTAAACCATTTCTACCCAACCTTAGGCACAAAGCCACCTCTGTGCACCTTAACCTTTGATAGAAAGAATGATTCAGAGATGCCTCACTAGAGACAATAGATAAACCAAGGTAGTGCACCTTCTCTAGAGGTAGTGCACAATATAGAGTACCAAACCACTGACTAAGAAGGAACAACCTCGATAGTATTGGTCATGATACACCAGAGGAAGTTGACAAAGCAGGGATTGATTGAATGGTTGAGTGCAGAAGAAGATGAAATTCATTAGTCAGAAAAACAGGAAGATTTTCTAACAAGAATACTTATGTTTGTTAATCATAACCTCACACATTTAGTGTGCCATACTTGTGTAGAGCCATGTGACGAATAAAACAAGTTGTAGGATTGGTTGGAATAGTTAGTGATTGTTGGTAGTTGACTCCTTGAAGAAGGAAAGGTCCAAATAAATGATCTAACAACATAACTATGCAGATATGCCTCTTCAGAATGAGAACCAAGGAAAGAAAGCGACATCTACAGGAATCCATGATAGTCCTGAAGGTACTGAGAAGAAGGTGGAAAAACACCACCAAAAAGAGAGAATGGCATCACAACACATAGAGAGAATAAAAAAAGGGACAACGCATGCAAGGGTGCACACATATAGACAGTCGAACGATCTAGAGAACAAGAACAACATGCGAGTATTAAGAACTTGTAGGTTGAAAAATGCAACACACAAAGATATTCAGGAACACTAATCAAAGAGAGAGGAGAAGAAGAGATTTCCTTGAAGAAAATAGGAAGCTTTCCTAAGTTGTTGATGATCACCTTAAATAGAGAAGGCCTGGATCCTGTGCTGAAGAAATAGAGGGTTACAACTTGGTTCTTACTGGACAAAAAATGACAATGATAAGTGGAGGTTGATGAGGGACTATTTAGCAGAGAAAGGGCTCCCTTGTGAAAAAGAAATCCAATTGAGAAACAACCTAATAAACCTGTAGAGAACCTGAGCTTAGTGGGAGGTGGGAAACTTTTTCTATGCTAGAGGGGGGAAGGAGAGTAACCTTCCAGGATCATGATAAGATTGGAACCCAGCTGAGTCAACTTCTCTTGGTGGTATCATGTCCTGGCATGGGGGTGGCATACTGTATGAAGGCACTTTACAGTAAGGCGTAATGTTATGAGGAAAGATGTCCTCTCTCAATCATTTGGTGCTGGAAAAATTCCTTATCAGATAAGTATCTAAATCAACTTGTTAAAATTGAATATGAATGACGCATTCATGCAAATATTTCATACAATGGGAAATGTAAATTCTTACAAATGATTATGTGGAATCTCTGAGAAATTGGTTATTCTACCATAATATATAATTTCTATGTTAAATTTTGAAACCAAATGAGTGTGGATTGTTGTATCCCAGAAGACCTTGTTGTATTAGAGGAAAGTTTGCAGGACATGGACAAAAAAGTCATTCAACTAGTGGAATTATAGAGAGAGGTCGATCTAGTGGGAACGCAAACAAGTGTACACCAAGAATGAGTTATTTTTCTACAAACAGTAAACTGCCTATTTTGAGGGAAGTAGTTACGAAATCATAGAGGTCTAAACATGAGAAAAAATGAAGAAACTATGTGTAGCACAAATCATACACAAATTATTGGTTTAGATTGAATATATGACCACTTTGGAAGAATTCACATGTGTCTAAACTCCAAATCACTATTCCCATGGGTTCTTGATGTGGTTGAATAAAGCTTAGGTGTATTTGTGGTAACCTGGTAGTATAACAGTAAAGAAGAGTCTTTAAGAGGATGTTATGTGTTAATATAAACCAAACTATTAAAGAATATGTTGGAAGTGCTAATCTATAGTTCTTGTATCCCAATTTATGAATGTTTCAAGCTGAAGGAAACACGATAGAAGACACATTCCTCTATGGTCAATCATGAATTGTCCATTGTTACTGGATGTGGTTTTCAATGTTGGAATAATGTAGAACCCTATAGAAAAATCTTGTTCTATTCCATGTGTGCTATATATCTGTATAAAGGGATTCCTCGGTGTGCAAAATCTCATTCCATAAATAAAGTGAAAATATGAAGTATGCATTGTGGTCAAGATGTAAAATTTTAATTCCTTTGACTAGGAAGGTGGAATTAAAAATTAGTATTTTGTAATAGTACATTAAAATATGTAACATATATTCACACTATTTAGTGTTACTTATGATTTTTTTTTTCTTTGGATAGGAAGGAGAAACAAACAATATTTTTGATTACGGGTTTTTGAAATGTTATGTGATGTCTAATAGTCTACTGATTTGTTGTCTAATCATAGAATCTACAAAGATTCCACCCACACTATGCTTCTATGATTACGTGCAGGAGTGGTGGGAAATGGAAAGGGATTACCCTCCTCATCCAAGGGATTCTCTTTTAAAGAAACTATCAATGGAAACACATTTGTAGTTGTGTGAATCGATTTACCCAATGTGTATATCATGGATAAATCAAAGGAGGTGCTAGTTCTAGTTGTAATAAAGGAGATATATTTTTACCTCTTTTCATACTATGAATCCAAGGTAGTAATTTGTTCGTTTAAGGTGTTTTTTTTCCTTCTATGTTAGATTTTTACTAGTTCCTCTATTCAAATTACACAAATAATTGTGAGGTATCTCTTGTTTCCAATGTTTTTTATTATTCAATTTCACACTCTTGTTTATTACCAATTTTCAAGGAGTGTCCTTGGTCCTAGGGAATATTAGATATGTTTTTTAGTCCCTATTTCCCAAATTTAACCCATCAAGGATATCCATAACCAAAATGATTGTATGGTATGTCTCCCTATTCTACAATCCATTTTTTGGAGTTTTTAATTTTTGAAGATAGAGGGAGTGTTTTTAGATGATATTTAAAAATAGATATGGACCAAATTGATCTTGGTAATTCTACATATGTCATATTTTGGTAAATATTGACCCTAGTAAGTGTTTAACAGATAAGTTTATACTTCAAAAAACATGATTTAGATGGATGTGGGAGTTGGATTATAACAATACAACATTTTGGTGTCATCATTTTCACCAAGAAGGACATTAGTTGGATACATGTCCCAAATTATGAGCTTATGTGAAATGAAAGAAAGGCCATAAAATACAATAAAATATATGTCAATCAATTGAGATACAAGCACTCTAGATAATGAAGAGGAATATAGTGGAGAGAATTAGCATAATATAGATTTAGAGAAGAATATTGATGGTTTTCCTAATGTAGGCCGAGGAAACAACACTTTTTATGGTTGATAGAGAAGATGATAAGAGTTTTGTGAGGATAGTAGTTTCTATTGAATCCCTACATTGGGGAATAAAGAAAACACATGAGTATAAAAAATACACTTTCAATAAGGAATTATATCTCATTCAAACCCTAACCTTTGTATTTATGACTTACCATCTCTCATCTTGGACCCTTCTCTAGGTCTATGGCATGAGGCTAAAAATATGAAAAGAGAAAAAAGTAGGATCAAGGACTATTTTTCAATGGTGCAACAATGAAATTTACACTAATATGTATTATTAGCATCTGTTTATTGAATGTAGAGAGGATAATGTTCCCAAATCTTATATAATTCTCTCGTAGTATTGGTATAATGTAACATATTTTATTTATTATGAATATGAAGTTATGATTTTCTTTTCCAAGAAAAAAAAACTAATTAAATGGAATATCCTAGATTTCATACTAAATATCTCACTAGACAATTCTTAAATTCCTCCATGCTACATAGTATGAAAATATTGGCTAGGAAATATATTATCTTATGTTGAATCTAAAAGACTCAAAAAATTATTTATTTATTTTGGGAAAACAATGACCATCAATTTCCAAAATTAATAGGATAACAAAATTTGGATTGTTGATTATAGAAATTTATAACAAACACGTTGTAACTGTTGAAATAATGTAACTGCGAAGGGCATTCTTATTATTTTGTTATTGGATTAAATCCCCATTGTGGATTAATCATGTCATTATTATTATTTTTATTATTAGGTTAAATCCCCATTGAGGATTAACCAAGTCAGTAATTG
>ML795805.1:58220-93993 GCA_009831015.1 Picea engelmannii
GTTTTCTTCCCCTAGAGGGTTTCCCAGGATAAATGCTGTGTCTATTGTGGATGTGTATTTCTCAGTGATCTTGTGGTTATTATGCTCTTGTCTTTATGAAATGCAAAGAACTATAATATCAGCATAAAACATTAACAGTAACACTCTTAAAAATCAAAATCAAGTTAACTTTGAATATCATTGTAATAAAATAAATGTGGCTTAACTAACTCATAAAACAAAGATATGATCAAGAAAAGTCACACAAGAAAACAAGGATGTGTGGCAACGTAGTCCCTGTCGAGTTGAATTGGGATAGGAAAGAGTAGCAGAGGAAAATGGAAATTGTAGCGAAGATGTGGCAAGCAACATGAAGTACAGGTGGTATCCATGTAGTAAATGACACATGGCTTATAGAGCCCCATTTATTTTTTGAATGTATATAACAAAATAGAATTTGTGCATAGTGGAAGAAAAATAATTATGAAAACACAAATATGAAAGTAGATAAAAGATAAGTTTAGTTTGAAATATATTAAATAAGTTACAAGTTCCTGGAATTTTAACTGCATTTTTCATATAGACTACTGAAAGATAAAAATGTATGAGCACATAAATTTAAAAGGAGATAAAAAAATAGTTTTATTTGAAATATATCAAAAAATAAAAGTCTGTTACAAATGTGTTTGTCATATAGATTGGGATTAGGGATCCCGTGGACCATAAGAGAAATATGTACAAGAAACAGGACTGTAAAAAGAAGAATTGGGAGACGGTAGAGTGCAATACCTGCAAAAAAAATAACTTGAAAGGTATCAGTGTTTGGCTAGACATTTCTATTTAAAAAAGTGGAATAACTAGGTTGATAAACAAAGTAGTATGCGGTCAATAGTCTTACAGTGATGGTACATATGAGCCATTTTTTTATTTTCTTGCAACTGTCGTTTCATCGATGTCGTCGATGGCTGTTGCAATCGTGGAAACTACCTGATGCCTTTCGTCGGTGACTTGCTTCAATTCTCTTTCAAGCCATTCTTCAACATAGCTTCTCATTGGGGAAACATTGATTTCATTCTGGATTTTTATGTTGAAAAGTTCATTTTCTAATTCCCCGAAGTCAATAGAAAGATTACGCAGAGCCTGATCAATTTCCTCATTTTGTACTGAATAATCAACTAGTCATTCATTGACGTGATCTTGACCATATTCAAGGATGCTATAAAACTTTTCCAAATACAATGCCTTAAACATATCAACATGTTTATTGAAGTCTTTCCTAGTTTAGGGCAAGGAGTTGACGATTAAGTCGAGGTCTTGGAAGTCGTTGGTCCTTCCTCCTAAGTTTATTCTGGACATCCTTGGGAATAATTTGTCTTTATTTGATATGGCTTCTTCACATGACTGAACAATGATATGTAGGTTCTTCACTTTTTCTTTCCATCATGCATTTAATTGACCGATCTAGTTTTTGGATGGAAGATCTTTTTGTCTTCTTTTTGTTTCTGTCATGTTGTTGACAATGGTGCCAAAAGGAAGGACCGTGTTTAAATATAAATTTTCTTCATATTTTAACTCGGACGAAAAATGTTCGAGAAAACTATGTGCCATGGTTCCAAGGGAAGTGATGGTTTGTGATGTTTCCCACGCCTCAGTAACCAATTCCATTATTTTCTTGATATTATTCTCCACATATCCTCTACAGGATGTGAGGAGGATGGAGGATCCTTTTAAGTTGGTTGTAGGGGTGGCAGGAATGGCTATTGCCAAAGAATTGGAAAGCAATGGCATAGGAATCAAAGCCTCTTCAAATCATATCCAAACTATTGATTCATATTGAATAGATTACTACTTTGAAATAAGTCTCGTGTCTAACTCGAAATCACTATTCACACATGGGTTATTGATGTGGTGCAATAAAAATTAATAGTCTTTGTGGAAACCTGGTAGTATAAAAGTAAATAAGATTAAAGAAGAGCCTTTAAGAGGATGTTTGGTGTTAGTATAGACTAATTTTTTAAAGAAGATGTTGGAAATGCTAATGTCTAGTGTTTGTATCCCTATTTATGAAATTTTCTAGTTGGAGGAAACAAGTTAGAAGAAAAATTCCTCTATGATGAGTGATGAATTTTCCATTGTTTACTACATGCGGTTTTCAATGTTGGAATAATGTAGAACCCTAGAGAAAAATGTTGTTCTATGCCATATGTGCTATAGATGTGTGTAGAGGTATTCCCCAGTGTGAAAAATCTCATTTTATAATTAAAGTGAAAATATAAAGTATGCATTGTGGTCAAGACATAAACCTCGTTGTTGTGGGAACTAAAATGTAGGAATACAAGATTGGACTTTCCATGAATGATATTCCATGCCTGAAATAGAGCACCTTAGATACCTTTATGGTACATCTTACAATAAACCTTGTGTAATAGACATTGCAGATCTCATTCCATAGTGTGTATAATAGATAGACAATGATGATAGTAGAAAATGCTTGACTTGGACTATGTGGAAGGGTCCACTCGAGTGCTAGTGGTCATTATTTGTGGAATATTAAGCATAGATTATTATGTTGAATTTTTATATATGAGATGATATTTATAATGCAAGGTATAAATATATATAATAAATAAGCAGTTATTTATTATCCAAGGGACACATCATTTCATGGATGGTCACAATATGTTCTCTATATATGGAACACTCCTCATTGTAATAATACATCATATCACACATCATCTCATATACAAAAATTCAACATGGTTTCATAGTGGAACTAGGATTGACTACCTCACAGAAGGGCCCAGGAAAATGAAAGAGAATGGTTTTCTTTGTCGAATACTTTAAGAGTAGTATGAGACGTTTTTACGAGTAGTATGAGACGTTTCTAAAATTTTACGTTTTCATTTATTGCACTAGCCGAATCAGACCAATTGTTCTAGATTCCACAAGGAAAAGATTCTTGAAATTAGAGTGGAGTATGGCATTTCCCCCTGATTCAAAATTTCGAAGAGTGGAAACTATGATTTCCCAACCAATTTCCGTGGATGAAGCTTGTGAATGGCTAGCACCGTATATAACTGGGTTAACATTATACAATGATCAGGGACCAAGGATTTTATATCGGGAGCCTGTCAGTGTCAAGGATATATTAGAGGCAGTGTATCAGTGGGATACGCGTCTGTATCAAGATATTTTTCAGACAGGATTTACTCCATGACTTGGAAGTCCCACTCAAAGTTGGGAAGATTACTAGAACCTTTTGGAGCATGTAAACAATCTAGGGATGCCCAGAGACCCATCTGCTCGTGGTTCAAGTTTTGTTAGAACAATGAGCTTAACTGTGTGGAAACCAATAGTCAAAATAAATTGCACGATATACCGTTCTGAGATATTTTCCTTACGGGGAATCAATGTGACTCTAACCCTTGGAAAAAAATATCACTACAGAATACAGGGGGGGATTTTTTTTTCTAGTGGAATTATCTCTCAATGTAATCAAACAACACATGTATATTCATTGACAAAAGAGAATGGATTGTGTATTGCTTTGAATAGTGGTATATTCTCTTTTTATGTTTTCTTTGGTGTATTACATTTAGATTATGTGAGAGCCAATCTAGATGGATACCAATTGTGGATATGCGGTTTCACCTAGTACGTGAATATGTTCAGATGCAGAGAGGATATATTAGAATTCAGTACATTTCTACTGATGAGTTGACAATAGATATTCTGACCAAGACATTGTCTAGAGAAAAGTTTGTGTACTTCTAGGACAAGCTTGGTTTGGTAGAGAATGTCTCCCTTGTTGAGAGGGAGTGTTGATTTTTTAGGTAGCATCATAAGACATTCTCCCTGGAGGGTCTTGTGTGGATTAGTAGGAGGGAATGTGGAATTCACATTGACGTTCCTCAGAAGGTCATGTGAAGGAACCAAGACATTTGTTTCATGAGTAATTCTCAATATATCTTGGGGGACATTGGATCCATGAGGGAACCTAAATGTGAACTAGAGAAGATGTTGGTTCCATGAGGGAACCTCGATATGTCTTAGACATGTGTTCCATGAGGGAGCCACGAGATGTCTAGTATGGACACATTTCATGAGTGAAGCCCAAGGATGGAAACTTCAAGATATTTATGTGTCCAATATACATTCATATACCCAAGGATAAAAGGACCAAGCTAGACCCTTTAGACATAAAGGGTACATTTGTGGGGTATAGTGAGTATTCAAAGGTATATCATATCTACATCCCTGGTGAGAGACAGATTGATGTGAGCAAATACGTTACCTTTTAGGAGGAGGTATCCTTCACGTGATCCAGAGGATATCACATGGAGATTGATAATATGATATAGGAAGAGATAGTGACATGTCCCCTAACCCTACAACAGTTCAGAGGGAGACAATTGATCCTATTTATCCAATTGATCCTGTTGATCTTGTAGCTCTAGTTGATGTTCTTAGAAATATTGTAGTAGGTCAGAAGATATTGGCATGGGCTCTTCAGAATCTGTATGAGGAAGAAGGACATGTAGCTCCTCGTGGTACCTTCTGAGAAAGAAAGAGACTTGAGATATATCTTTTCTATGTCGAAACTATGAGACACGTCATTGATTCTGAGCCTTCCTGTTATGAGGAGGCATCTAGTCAGCCAATATGGAGAGATGACATGATGGAAGAGTATCAATCCATCATGAAGAACGATGTGAGCCATATTGTTTTGAGACCTGAGAGGAAGTTTGTAGTGACGTCCAAGTGGATATACAAGATCAAACACATAGCTGACAGAAGCATCGAGAAGGAAAAAATGATATTTTTGCTAGAGGATTCTCTCAAGTGGAGGGAATAGATTATGAGGAGACATTTGATCTTGTTTCTCAATACACTTCTATTCGGATGATTATTTCCCTTAAAACATCCATGGGTTGGAGACTACATCAAATTGATGTGAAGACATCCTTTATCAATGGAGAGATTGAGGAAGAAGTATACATCGAGTAGCCACATGGTTTCATGATAAATGAGAAGGAGTCTCATGTGTGGAAGTTGAAGAAAGCCCTATATGGACTTAAGCATGTACCCGAGGATTGATGGACACTTGATGATTTTGGGCTTCAACAGAAATTTTGTTGATCCAAACCTGTACTACAAGATTGTTAATCATGAGTCCCTGATTTTGGTCCTCTAGATTGATGATTTATTCCTCACTGGTACAAAGAGCCTTATTGTTGAATGCAAGTATGTGTTGGCCTCTAAGTTTGAGATGAAGGGCCTTGGTATGATTCACTACTTCTTAGGACTTGAGGTGTGGAAGAGAACTGATGATATCTTCCTAAGTGAGGGGAAGTACACAGTTGATATATTGAAGAAGTTTGGGATGTTGAATTGTAAGCCAACGGATACACCGATGGTGACGAATCTGAAGAAGTTGAGTGTGTCTTCTTCTGATTTTGATCATATTGATACAACCCTATACAGACAATTGATTTCATCATTGGTGTATCTGGTTAACAATAGACCAAATATTTGTTATGCAATGAGTGCATTTAGCTAGTTTATGAGTATGTCGAGACAGACACACTTGATTGTTGTAAAGCTTGTGTTGAGATACCTGCGAGGCACAATTGGAACTGATATGAGATATACTTCTAGTATTGACATGATATTGCAGGGATATAATGACTCTGATTGGGAAAGGAGTCGAGTATATAGGAAGAGCACCTCCAAGTGTTGCTTCAATTTGGGATCTTCCATGGTTTCTTGGTGTAGTAGGAAACAAACTTATGTACCACATAATCAGAGTACATTGGATTGAGTGTGGTAGTTTTTGAAGTAGTGTGGATTCACAAGATCCTTGCATATTTATTTGGACATGTGCTAGATTCCACCATTATTCATTGTGATAACTAGAGTTGTGTGAAGCTCTCAGACAATCCAGTGGTTCATGACAAATCGACACACATTGAGATCAAGTACCATTATATCTACGACATGGTGCAGAGGAAGGAAGTATTGGTGCAGTACGTTCCTATAGATGAGAAGGTTGTTGATGTTGTTACCAAACCCATTACCAAGATGAAGTTCAAGTACTTTTGTGAAAAAATTGTTGTGGTAGAGAATGCCTCCCTTGCTGAGAGGGAGTGTTGATATTTGCAGCTTCTTGAAACATTGTTCAGATCGTACCCCTCTATGACCGAGTTGAGTTGATATATGAGGACACTTATCTGAGAGGGATAAGTGGGTTTGGGATTATATCCCAACGTCCCTTGTGGAGATCACATGAGGAAACATCCCTTGTGGAGAGCACATGAGGACATGTTAAGGGAGTTGTCCTCGACATCACACACTATGGGTAATTTACCCTAGTGTTTCTAGAGGAAGCAGCCTCTAGAAGTCCAGATCATACTCCTATGTGACTTGGTTGAGTTGATTTGTGAGGACACTTATCCTAGAGAGATAAGTGGTTTTGGGTTTATAGCCCAAAGTCCCTTGTGGAGAGCACATCAGGACATGTCCCTTGTGGAAACACATTAGGACACATCAAGGAAGTTGACCTTGACATCTCACACTATAGGGAGTTGACCCTAGTGTTTCTAGAGGGAGTAGCCTCTAGAAGTCCACATGGGAGTGCCATGTGTGACAAACCTTTTGCTATTATGATGGTTGTGTACCACTCACAGAGATTGTGTGTCTTTTAACAGTAGTTGTGTGCTACTACATTGGTTGTGTACTACAGGTAGTGACTGTGTGTCACTGTACAATAGTTGTGTGCTACTAGTAGTGGTTGTTTACCACTGAACAATAGTTTTGTACTACTATGGATTAACACAGTTGTTTTCTATTAGATGGCATTGCAATAGTTGTATGCTACTAGTTGATTTTCATGGAGATTACCATATCACTTGGAGTAGTTGTGTGTTTCTTGATCATATATATTGTGACGGATGATTCGAGCTACTGATGGAATGGTATTAGTTGTGTGCTACCAGTTGATTACACAATAGTCAATGGACTACTAGATGAAGACATCGTTGAAATGCACCTCCCTAGTTAAGAGGGAGTGTTGATGTTTCAGCATCGGGTGAACCTTCTCCTAGATTGGGCCGCAAACCAAGGTAGATAAGATACATTTATCACAAAGATTTACTTATGGTAAATGGGCCCAGGCGTAGTCCTTCCTTGATCATGACAAGGAATAATATGTAATCGAGGTTCTTTCCATGTGTCAATTAGCATCGGGATGGCATTCACTCATAGGTGTGTACCTGTGGTGAAGGACCCTAGTGTGGTCTTTGTCCTAGTAATGGTGATTTGGCAACGAATGATAATTACTCAAGATGCTAGATGTTATCACATGTGCACCAAGAGTGATCTTGATCTCATAGAGAGTCAATTGGCTCATAGGGAGAGTCACAGAAGGAGTTTCCCCTTGGTTCAGGTGGGAGAGAGACATCTCCCAAGACTGACAGACAAATGTCATGGGTCTAGGGTGAAGTTTGTATACTTCAGAGACAAGCATTGGTATGATAAATAATTTCTCCCTCGTTGAGAGGGAGTGTTGATGTTTGGACACCATCGAGAATAAATTCTTCCAAATATAAATATGACATGATATTTATAATATAGGGTATAAGTATATATATTAAATAAGTAGTTATTTATTATCCAAGGGATGCATCCTTTCATGGATGGTCACCATATGTTCTCTATATATGGAACACCCATCATTGTAAAAATACATCATATCACACATCATCTCATATATAAAAATTCAACAGATTATAGGGGCTAAATTTCGCAAATGGGCTAATTGTCTATGGTTTTTACAAAAAAAAAATATTTGCAAGTTTCCTTTTTTTTCTAAAAACAATTCACCCAAATTCCATAGGATAAAATCATTTTAAGGACTAGTAAGATTAGACTACATTTCTACATTTTAATATAAATTTGCATCCTTAAAATTATCCATGATAGTAAGACTGCGAATAATCACAGTTGTGATGCATTGAGGAATCGAGGTATGCCCTCAAATCGTATGTGGGATGTACTATAGGAGATATATTAAGGAAAATAATTTCTTAATTGTAAAATAACGTTAAGGAGATGTTGTTTCTATAAAAAGAAGATTAGTGTTATTTGATATAAAAATAACATTGATATTTCATTTAATATTAGAAGTAATAATCTTCATTTATTATAATGTGTTATAATAATGTTAAAATTAGAATAACTTGATTTAGTAGCACCCACTTGTCTATGGTGGAAGAAGTGTTCATTATTAAATAATAAGTTCTTATAAGATTATATTAATTCTTAAACAATTAAAAAAAAAATTAAAAAAATATGTTTTTATATTAAATTATTTTAAAAGACATAAAAATATTATGGTATTTTAAAAGACATAAAAATATTATGAAGGTTGGGATTTCAAAATTTTATAAAAATTATTTTTAAGTAAATTATTATTAAAAACAATGTTGGGATTTCAAAATTACAATGTATGACATCAAATTTGACAACTTCAATGTTCATTTTGATAACAATTTTTCAATTAATTCTTCAAATTTCAATCTCTAATATTTTTATAAAAAATATTAAAGCTATAAAAAAAATCTCATTATATTATTAATATTTCTGAGATAAAATATTAAAACCAACATAGATTGATTTTAACTTGAATTCTACCAAGGGATCAAAACTTTCTTGATGTGTAAACTTTTTTTTTTCACTATGATTATATATATATATATATATATATATATATATATATATATATATATATAATCTAGCAAAAGATTAAAACCTACATATACAATTATCATTTACTAAAAAAATTATTATTATTTAAAAGTGAGATATGTCAGCTTTGAATTTAGGTAGAATCACAACCTAATAACCTAATACTGACTGTAAAATGCTGCTCTCAACCCAATACTGACTGTATCTCATCATCTATTGCAAAATCATTCATGCAAATTGACAAGCGTGTACTGTCATTTATGTCCTCCTCCCAAATGGTTATGCCACCAGAGTTTTCAAACCTATTCTCTGCAGTAGATACGGAAGTGCGTGACGTCGGCGACTGAGTGCGTGGCGTCGGCGACGGCGGGGACACTGGTAATTCTCCAAGCATTGATACATACAATTGGTAATAATCTCGGTATGTCCGTTCAGCCTGTGGCAGATCGATACGATTAGAGTCCAACCCATTCAGATAACCGGGGTCGATAATTGGTGAAAGACCACCTGGAGTGTGCGGGGAATGAGACGGGGATGTTACTGGAGGGGTTGTGGTCAATAGTCCAGCCTTATTATTAATGGTTAATGGATGAGGGTTGTGGTCGAACGTTCTCTCTGAACTGGTTATGGGAGTGGGTGACGGCAGGGACACGGGTATTTCTCCAAGCCTTGATCTATGGAATTGGTAATAATCACGGTAATTCGGTTCAATCTGTTGCAGATCGATCGGAGGATCTATTCCATCAAGATTACTTGGCTCGATAATTGGTGAAAGAACGCCTGGAGCCGGAAAATTTCCTTCCTGGTTATTGCTCATGCTACGATTCGACCTCAGCCTCCTTAGAGTGTGTGCTGGTATTACTGTAGAGGAGGTCGTCAATAGTCCAGGCTCATTGTTAATATTATCGAGTGCGAATTGCACAGGAGATAATGTTGCTCTGGTTCTACCATATGTACCCACAATCCGTTCTCTGCTGAATCTCCTGCCCTGTCCTTCGCCTTCCTCACGTCTCAGTCCTTCTCCTTCCATTTCTATGGATAAAATGAATTACCGATTAAGTACCCAACCAAAAACCACGCGTTCACTGTCTTATTGTCTTCTGTTGAGCGAATTATGATAAAAATGAAATCTCATGGAGAAAGTGTTTGCTATGGCTTTATACGAGTCAAGTCATTCTCATCTCGGCCATAAGCCTATAGAGCCGACGATAGTCTACGCTACACTTCTCTCTTTAAGTTTTTATTTTTCATTAAAATATAATAAACTAATTTCAAATATAGTAGTGAGATGAGAATGAAATATTGAATTGAGAAGTATAATATTCACAATTTTAAAGGCAAATTTATAAGCTTTAAATAATGTTGTAAGTTTCTAAGTCAGGTATAGGGTTAGTAATCAAAATTAAAAACTTTGTAGCTCTTCCAAGTGGTTAAACCCATTATAGAAGCGAAAAAGGTAAAATCTTTTGAAATCGATTAGTCTATCCTATGGGGTGCGTGAATGTTATAGTAGTACCTATAACAATACTCATGAAAGACTACTCTCTAGTGCTTGTGCTTGAGTAATAATGTAGTATGGATAATGGTATGATCAAGCCTCTTTAGTTGGTGTCTTTAGATATTGGGTTGTGTATGTATATTATAGAGTTATAGCTTAGGACAAATCTTGTGTGTAGCAACTCTCAAAACCCTAATCCTTGGGAATTTAATAACACGAAAATAAAATGAGGGGGACTTTTTTTCGTGCAACCTTACCTCTTGCATCTAGGTTGTCAAATTCCTACACAATTTTTCCCATTAACAGTTTGAACATTCCATTTATACATTATTCTTTAGGCCAATGCCGACAAGCTTATTTGAGACCTATCCCATTGGATTATTTTGTCTCCCTCCTCAGAGTGGTACTCACTTAAACAAGAATAATAAAAATATGAAACCTCATATGCAAACCTCGAGTCTAGATATTGTTCTGCTTGAGTTTATTTTCTTTTGAGAAAAGTATTCGTTCCAACCTAGAGAATGTGTTGTTCCTCTTAATGTATTAGATCTTAGATTGTGGAATCATTAAGGAGACCTACCCCTACACTCTCAATACTAGATTGTCCTAGAAAAAAGTTGGTAAAAAATCATAATTTTTCCTTGATGGGAAAAGCGTAAAACACAAACATCGTAGATGTGACGACATTCATCGCGTAGAACCAACTACGACCAGCTAATAAATTGTATTCCATGGGTGCGTCAACTACTTATATATTGATCGAAACAGTCTTACCCTTCAATGTTACAGTGAAACATTGCAAGAGTCTGTGATGTTGATTTCAAGGTGTTTGGAGATGATGTAAGTTTAGGAGAACCAAGGCCTCTCTAACAAGGAAAAGACATGACACAGGTGAAGGATCCCTCATCCAAGATAGTACGATGGATGTTCTTTCAACCAACCAAAACTTGAATTTGGAATGCTAAGTGGTGGGAGATCCTCTCCTTAAAATAATCTAGATTAAATGTAATCAGAGTCGATGCCTTTGGATCCATAGATCGAATGGATGACAAAAAGTTTCTCCGTTGACTTGGACAGTTCTGTAGAACTTCGAAGGCTGACATAGTACAAGGTTCTTGCACCAAATATTTAACGATGTTGTAGTTTTGGGCATCGTGGGCATTTGGATAAAATGTCACTTTTTTAATTACACTCTTAGGTGGGAGAAAGACTGCGTCAGAGGTTGGATTCTCAATCTGAAGAGGATTGGAGGAAGGAGGAGGAGTGGATGTGGAGGGCTAATAGATAGCCTTTATTTTATTCTTATCACTTGGAGGAGTGTCATAAGTGTTTTCTTGAGTTGTCACATTAATTGCTTTAAACATGTACACCTTAGAGGTTTTCATGGAAGCATCCCCATGGTGGAAATGACCCGCCTTTCCCCCTTATGGAGGGGCAAGATTTCATGCAACCATATTTTTTTGTTGAACCGATTGGGAGGCACCTTTCATAATTTTAGTGATTGCCTCATGATGAGGACAATATTTTGTGTAGTGGTATTCCTCACAAATCATACAAGGAAACTTAGGTTTCCTAATCAGTTGAGTATCAATAGTCTTTGAATTATATTTTTGGTGAGATATTTCTTGGATTTACCCTTGTTTTTCTTCTTATCTCATGGTTGTTGAGACGAATAGGATTGGAACACATTCACCTCGAAGGTTTAAGTAGGAGCGGAAGTAGTTTTGGCGTCCGAAACAAAACTTGGTTGTGAAGCGGATTTTGTTGGATTGTTCGAAGGACAAGAAGCATTAGGGATCCGATTCTAAAGTGTGCCATATTGGGAGTAAACCAAGTCTAGATACTATGCAAGACTGATAGATTTCTCCTCAATAAATATTTTTCCCATAGAAACATCACAGGTGATGGGAGGCAAGAGAGACTTTGTAAACCAATCCACAAGGAGTTGGTCCAGAAAGGGAGATTTAATCAACCATCTTCATCATCTCCAATCATGAATACGATTAGATATGTGGGTGGAAGAGAATTTTTGAAGTGAGGCCAAAATCTATGTGTCGGTCTCATACCATATAGGAAACTGAAAGTGCGTCACTAAAATCATGCCAAGAGAATTAAAGTCAACAAAGGATTTGCGTGGAAGCTCAATATACCATTTCACTATGCCACCTATAAGTGTTCCTTGAAAAAGTCTAAGATAGATGGAATTGTCCATCAAAGAGTTGGAATAACACCATAAATGGAAAGTCATAACATGATTGTTAGGATCTTCCCCAGGTTTTCTATTGAATTTCTCGATGTCAAATAGTAATTTGGCAGGGATGGTGGGCCAAAATTGATCTGGATTTTATGAGAAGAATGAAATGAATACATATTATTAGAAGATGCTCAACACAAAATAACAAAGATACAGTAAAATTGGTTTTCTATTCAATAAGGACATAAGATGAAACTCTCAAATGCAGCGGAAAAAAAAATTGTTGGAATGGTGGCGGCTTATCTCTGAGAAGAGATGTGACAATTGCACTCATTCGCAAGAAGATGGTTACAATGAGGCTCTCAAGGCCTTTTAAAATAAACATCAATGTCAAAAATTGTATACATCCAAAAACCTAACCATAGGAGATGAAGCGCCAAAAGTCATGTAGGCCCCATTTGGGTAAGTTAGTACATCAACTTCTTGGGGTCATAACTTTGGCATACTATCTATGTTTTAGGCGCACGATAGCCCGTTGGAAAGGTATAACTAAGAAAAAAAAATTGACTGGCCCAAGTCAATACCTCCAACAGTCACTTGGGCCCCAAATCCCCAAAAAACGTCGTTTAGGGCCTCAAAACGACCCTGGAAGTTTGAAACCCAAAAAATTGTCGAAAAACTGCCAAGGTGGAAAACTATTTTTCGAGCCATTCGAATAGGTGGGTGGCCATCGATATCCACTTGGTTCAATCCTAACTCCTTAGAAAAGAAATGGTCTCCATTGTGTTGAGTTCCCCCATCATATGAGGAAATTTCTATTGAATTTGGCCATGGGTGAGCCACTTGCCTTGGTGCAAGAGCTACCCTGCTTTAACGACTCGATAAAGCTAGATCCTTTGTTGTCGAGTTCCCTTGATCCATGTGTCCACAATATGATCACTAGATGCATGTTGCATCCAGTCAGGGTTAAGCTCTATTGGTGTCAATTTCTCTGTTATCTCTGAGGTGTCCAATAATGATGGGAAATATGGTCGAAGGAGAGCCACGTTGAAGACTGGATGCAAACCAAGGAAGGGGGGAATGTTGAGCTCAAAATAATTTTCACCCACAACCTTGGTGGTGGTGTACGACCCATAACAAAGTGGGTGAAGCTTCCAATGGGACCCTATAAGGCGTTCTTTCTGCAAATGCAACTAAACTTTATCACCCACCTGAAACTTATGTGGCACTCGATGTTGATCATGGTGCTACTTGTACTTGGCATTAGAATTCTGTAGAATATCATGAACCTATTAGTGAATGTGATGGATCCTCTCAATGAACTGGGTGGCTTTGTCACCTTCTAGTGGAGCAGGGGATGAGTCAACCGAGGTGGTCACCAAGGGTAGTGCAACAACCATGGGGCCCAATGGTTGGAATCCCAACCGCACCTGAAAGGGGTTGTGGCTAGTTGAGATATGCAGGGTTTGTTTGTAGCTATGCTAGACATAGGGAAGACTCTCATCCCATGTGGGGGGGTGTTTTGAATTCTACATGCCTAGGATATGTACGACCATCTGATTGACGACCTCAGTTTGGCCATCTATCTGCGGGTGGAAGGTAGTGGATTTGGTGAACTTGGTATACAATTGTGACCAGAGGCTCGACCAGAATGAGTTGAGGAACCAACTATCACAATCTGAGATAATGGTTTCTGGGATCCCAAAATGTACCCATACTCGTTCAAAGAAGAAATTGCCAATGGCTTCTATTGTGATGTTCTTGTTCCAGGTGGCTAGAATCGCCATCCTGGAAAAGCAATCAACAACCATAAAAGCACATTCATTTCCCCTCTTGGTGGATGAGAGGCCTGACATGTAGTCCATTGAGATGGATTCCCATGGCCTATTAGGAGTAGGAAGAGGGGTGTACAGTCCCTATTTCTTAGTGGTCGGTTTGGAAATATCGCAGGCGGTGCAAGACTTGATATACTTGTCAACATCCTGTCGAAGTTTCGGCCAGTAGAAATATTTTTTCAGCACTTACAATGTCTTTTCGATGTCAAAGTGTCATGCCACCTGACTGTAGTGATATTCCCAAATCATCTTTGCATGCTCGCTTGATGGAATGTAGAGATGGCCCAGACGACAGAACAACCCGTCCTGAAGATGGAAATTAGTGATCACTGAGTTGGTGCCAAACATTTGGTAGGTGGTGGAGAATTCAGGGTCTGTCTCATATAGGTGGGGCCATCTACAGGTCTCGTCACCACATGAGTCTAGCACTATGGTGAGTGCCATGACTAGAGGTTGACGGAAACAATTAGCAACTTGGTTGGTACTTCCTATTTTATACTTGATGTTGAGGTGGAACTATTGTAAGTATGTTGACCACTTATGATGGCGGTGATTCTGCATTTTTCCTTGGGTCTGCATGAACTGTAGTTGATTGTGATCAGTGTGGATGACTTTCTCCTTCCCAAGAATGTAATGTCTCCACTGGCGGAAAAATTGCACAATGGAATACATTTATTTTTCATAAGTAGGGTACTTACGGACATCATATGATAGTGTCTCACTATGATATGCCACGGGGTGGTCGTGTTGCATGAGAACGACGCCCATAGCATAGTCTGAAGCATATGTCTCGATCTCAAAGGGATGTTGCAGGTCTGGTAATGAAAGTACTGGGGATGAGCACAAAGGCTTATTTTTGGGACAGGCCCCACACAAATTTTTCCTTACCACCACCCCTATTTACTTGGCTAAGGGCCCATGCAATATGAGAGAATCCCAACACGAACCTGAGATAGAAATTGGCGAGGCTCAAGAAGCTCTGAAGTTCAATGAGTGTGGTTGGCATTGGCTAGTCATAGATGACCTGAATATTGGATGAATCCACATGCACATCATGCTGATCAATGATGTAGCCTAAGTAATGGACCATGTCCATGTTGAAGAATCATTTTTCCAAGTTTGCATATAGTTTGTGTTGTTGCAGGGTGTGCAGAACCTGTTGAATATGTTGCAAGTGTTCTACCCAAGTATTGTTGTATATGAGGATGTCATCCATATACACCACTACAAAATTATTGGTGAAAGGTCATAGGATATCATCCATCATCCTCATAAAAGTTGTTGGAGCATTTTTCAAACCAAAGGGCATGACCAACCATTCAAAAAGACCCTCTTTTGACTTGAAGGTAGTCTTCCATAAATCTGTATGTTCTATTGGGATGGTATCCAAACTTCAGATCAATATTACTAAAGTATTTGGCCCCCGTGAGTTGATCAAGGAGGTCGTCAATTCGGGGATTTGGGTACTGGTTTTAGACTTTGATTTTATTTAGGGCCCGATAATCAATGTAGAGTCGCCAGGTCCCATATTTCTTCTGAACCAACACGATTGGGCTCCCACAAGGTGATGATCTGGGAAGGATATACACCTTGTGAAGCAGTTCTTGGATCTGCCTCTTGATCTCCTCATTTTCTAACAGAGAGCAAAGGTAGACTGGCCCATTGGGTAGTGGTGCACCTGGGGTAAGATTGATGGGATGCTTGACCTAGTAGTGCAGAGGTACCTCGATAGGAGAGGATAAGATATCTGAGTATTCTTCCATGACCTTATCCACTTTCTTCTGTTGTGTGGAGAGATCAGTTGCAGAGGCCCTGGATGTGGCTGTGATCTTTCACTCACTCTAAGAGTGAATCACGAAGAAGACAAATTTACCGGTCTGAGAGATGACCTTCCTTCATTTCTTGGCAGAGATCAAGGAAATAACACTAGGAGGGACTACCTCGGGTATCCTGTACAATTTCCTGTTCAAAGTAATAATAAAACTACGAGACCTAGACTCATATGCAACACGACGTTTCCATAAATAAGGTTGGCCCAAAAGAACATTACAAACTTCGAGAGGAGAAACATCACACAATATCTCTTCTTTGAAAGGATTGATGTCATACGACAGTCGACACTGTTGGTCGACGTGAAGATCACTTCCTTGGTGGAGCCATCCAATAGTGTAGGGTTGTGGGTGCAGCATTGTTGGTTGGCAGGGCTAGCCGCTTGATGACATTTTTTGAGATGAGGTTCTTCTGGCTACTGCTATCAATGATGAAGTACATTGGGGTGCCTTTTACCCACATTTATGAATGGAAGAGGCACTCTCCTTCCTCTAGCTCATCTGGTTCAACAGGATGGAACTTGGTGGTAGCAATGGTGGCATTTGATTCCATGTCAATGATCTGTCTTCCCTTTTCTAGTTCTAACTTAGAGTCCAAACCTACATCTGATTCAGAGGCTTTCACTTCGGCCACCAACGACTGCTTTGAGTGACAATCAGAAGTGTTATTCCAAGGGATCCTATGGAAGTCGCACCACTTCCCGATATCTTTCTTTGTATTTTCAGTTTCCTTCTTTGCTTGTGGCTTGGACTGGTTGTCCTGATACTTTCCATATTTTCTCTGTCCTTTGTTTTGTAGGTTGGGGCCACCCTTTCCTAGATTTTGTTGTGAGGGGTTCCCAGAACCAAATTGCCATGTCTTTTGTTTGAGCTTCTGATTGATTTTGACAACATATCGGTAAGCCATGCTCAAGGAAGAGATATCAAGAAATTACATTTTGGTCTGGATGTATCTATGCAAAGCACCGTGATACTTGATCACCAAATGTTTCTCCAAATATTTGATACCGAGCTTGGTGCGCAAGGTATGGAATATATTTGAGAACTCTGGCACTGCTTGGTCTCTTTCTTGCCGCATGGTGGTCCATTTGGTATAAAAGTTGTCATAACTTCCGACAGGGTAGTATTGTTCCTTAATAGCATCCCTGAAGGATTCCTAGGTGGTCGTGGATATAAATAATGAGGGTTCCTATGTTTCCTTTTCCTCACAAAAAATTTCCCATCAATCTTTGACATGGGGAACAAATTTGAGGAGCGCAAAAGTAATCTTTTCTCTTTTCGAAAAGTTATGGACAGGAAAATACCCTTCTATTATATTCAACCACTTGTCTATAGCATCTGCATCTATCTGACCTTCAAATATAAGAATATCAAAGTTGATTTGTACCTTGAAGGGGGTGGTGCCTCTGCTAGAGGAAGATGCATCGCTTGTTGGTATTTGTCGAAGGATTTGAGAAAAACTATCCATCATCTCATTCCTCTATTGTGTGAGGGATTCCTCAAGAAACATTTTGAAAGGATCTCCTATCCCATCATCTTTATTTTCTCTTGCCATGATAGGTCACTTGGGTGTGCGAGAGATTTTGTCCTCAAGAGAAAAAAGCTCGAGACCTAATTCTTTGTACCCTGACCTCATTGGGGACATGCATTAAAACAACAAGGAGCAGAACTCTCTGATACCACTGATCCAGATTTTATGAGAAGAACGAAAAAGAGTATAGATTATTAAAAGATGCTTAACAAAAAATAACAAATATACAATAAAACTAGGTTTCTATTCAATAAGGAAATAAGTTGAAACTATAAAATGCAGTGAAAAACAAGCTTGCTAGAATGGTGGTGGCTTATCTATGAGAAGAGATGTGACGACTGCACTAATTCACAAGAATATGGTTACAATGAGCCTCTCAAGGCATTTTACAATAAGCAAGAATGTCAAAAAACCTAGAAATTCAAAAACCTAACCCTAGGAGATGATGCACCAAAAGTCATGTGGGCCTCGTTTGGGTAACATCAATTTCCCGAGTCGTAAATTTTGCATAGAATCTCCATTTTAGGTGCACGATAGCTTGTTGGAAATTTCTAACTGAGAATAACAATTTTTTACTGGTCCAAGTCAATGCGTTCGATAATCACCTAGGCCCCAAATCCCCAAAAAATGTCGTTTAGGGCCTCAAAATGGCCTCAGAAGTTTGGAACCCAAAACATTCTTGAAAAAATGCCAAGGTTGAAAACTATTTTTCGACCTAGTGGAATAGGTCAGTGGCTACCGATATACACCTAGATAAAAAAATGGATCATGATGGAAGGGATCCTTGGTCAAGCATGAAAGATCTGCCATATCTAACATAGCTAAGAATGGAAGATGTTAGTTCGCATATGGATACTAGTGGTAATCATATGGCATAGTAACACCAGTAGAACCATATATAGGTTATGACAAGATGGATAATATATATGGTCCTCCCATATATGGTAGCTTCTTGGGTTTTCCACCCGTGTAAGGGGGTTTTCTTGATTGTCTTCCATATAAGGCAGTTTTCCTAGTTCATGTCCACCCATATACTATGACTGAATAGATGGACATCCTACATATTGTGATTTCCCTTATGGTCCCCCTATGTATTGAGGTTAAAGGGACTTATGCGTTGTGATTATGGGGTTTACATATTAAAAGGGAAAATTTCCTTGCAGAAGAATTTCCGCTAAATTGGGTTGACCCCACAAAGGGTTAGTAGTTCTTGGAAATGGTTTTCCATGATACAAGCCAATAGTAGTAGGGATAGAAGGACTAGTAGGAGCATATTTCCCCGAAGGAAGTTGATATTGTGATAGTGTAGGTTTCCCCCTAGTAAAACATTTCCCTGTAGTCGAAGGTTTCCCCCGAGTTGAAGGTTGTCTTCCCATTGAGGATTAACCTCCAATGTAGGGTGTACTAATATCTGATGGTGGATATTGAGACTGAGTAGCTTGTGGGACCATGGTTGTATGAACTACTTGACTGTTGACTATCTGACTGATGGAATGACCAATAAAATCACTTGGTGTATGCATGTGTGGAAATAGTGAAGCAAGAATATTACCTGACCCATGTGCAAAGGAAGATGTATATTCAAGTGGTTGAGTTGGGATTACCTGGGTCATTGATGTTTCTAGTAAAGAAGAAGCACCAACAATATCAATGAAACGAGTTGTGGAAAAAGATAAATTACCAAGTCATTCTGGAAGACCAAAAGATGATGGGTTCACGCCAAAAGATGATGTAATGGTGGAACCGTGTGGTAATCTATAAGAAGAAAAATCATCAGAGTATCTTGTGGACAATGAATTAGTGAGTAGTGGGCCAACTGGATCAATTAAAAGAGGATTCGTGTAAGATGCAAAACTTTCTACAAAGGTTGTGGCCGATTCTTTCATTTGATGGTCACTTCCAGATGCTATTCTCCCGGTCTAAAAAATTGGATCTTTGATCATTCCTTCATACGAAACATTGGGTTGAGGTTGTGGAACATCAGGTTCCATACCTTATATACGATAAAATATCCAATCCTAAGGATGACTATGAAAATCAAAGAAACACACCCCTAAGAAAAATAAAATAAATGAACCAAGAAACAATAGGCTAAAGGATATTTCGAAGACGGGATGTCAAGCTGTCAATGAAGAAATGAGAAGTAGTTACCATGACCTCCACATAATATCCATTCTCGGTGAAATAATCCCTCGATTTCGTTGGATAAGCCTCCAAGGGTACTGAGAGTGTGATACAATGTATTCCCCAGGTATTGTGGGAATCCTTCAACAATCACCTATGTAGATACCTACGAAAGGCCACTAAGGATACCAACTCGCAGTCAACCTCCAAGTAGGTAAAACCGACAGTCATGACTGAACGTATGGGTAAGATATCATATTCCTAATATATTCATGCGAAATGAAGAAAAGTGGATCATTAAGACTCCCGAGGACCTGGAACGGTTTCAAGATTAACAAATCATTAATACCAAATGAAAATAGTGGTTTCTCAAGAAAAACCCCCAATATATGCTCATTCCACTATTCGTTTTCAAGCTTTGGAGGGTAATCTTTGCTTCTCTCCTACACACAACCTCATGTTTATCCCTTGTTCGAGAGGGGGTTCTCGGATATGCTTATACGAAAATTGGACTTGTACACTCGCTAGTGTTCTACAATCAGTTTAGTAGTCTTGGACAATTTTCTCACTTCACCTAGTCTAAAGAGCCTAATCATGTGTTATTGTTCTTGTGATAAAACCAAGAAAATGTTATAGTTTATTTTATTAGCGTGTGATTGATTTTAATGGCATTTTACTCAAAGGGTTCATAGAGATGAAACTGATGATGTGTGAGAGACTCGACTTCAATAGGATGAAAACGAATGAGATGCAATGTATTATTTTTTATGAATCATATGTATGGAAAGGAAAAGAATTCTATTCTTCTTAACACAAGAAAGAACTCAAAACTGTGCAACTTTCAATTTTAGGGATCAAGATGATACCAAACTACCAAGCAAACATGTTTGAAGACCAAAATGAAGATGAAAAACTAGCTCTCTTCTTCCAAATGTGTACCAAAACAAGTTTCCCAAGGAATGAAAAAAACTTCTATGTTTCATAATGTATGTAAGGATATATGCATACTTTTTCACGTCATAACTTTCAAGAGAGATGAAGCAGATCTATGCTCGACATAAAGAAATACGAGGAAAAGAAGTAATGAAACAAAGTTCACTAAAAAATATGAGAACTGAAATAAGACAAGTGTGAGACAACCTATTCAATCAAGAAATCAAAGATACAAAGGATAATGAAGAAAAACACTCATGAAAAATCCTCTAAACATGAGTAGAAAAAAAAAGGTTGTGGTATATGAGAGAGTCCTAATCATCCATAAAATTGAGATGTTTCAATCGAGACAAAATGGTTCACACCCAATAAACCAATGCAAACTCAAAATAAGGAAATGAAAATGAGTGATAATGTCAAGTTCTTAGTCAAGCAAATTCAAAGGACAAACTAGGAGGCTCTGGGCTAAAATACTAGGCAATCTCAAACATACAAGAAAGTTCAAAATAAGATGAAAAAGAAAGCAACAAAAACCTCAAATTTAAGAGACGATCAAGTTCATCCAAGTATCGAGATTTGATCACAGAGACTCAAAAAAGAACCTCAAATAGTCATAGAGTGTTGGAGAAGGAAATTTTGGGGTTCAGTGCAACAAATGAGGAAAACATATGGACGAAAGGAAGCAACGCGTTCTAGGGAATGAAGAGAAAGTAGCATGAAAGAAGGAAAAGGAGGAAGCATGCCAGGAATTAAGGAAGATCGATGCAGAGTCAAATAAAGGAATGGTTGGATCAAAGACCAACTGTGTGGAAGGAAGTTAGAAACTAGACAAGTTGAGTCCACCTAGAATTAGGGTGTTGAGTCATGATGTAAGGGTTTTTACCCACCCTTTTGTATAAATAGAGAATGTATGAGGTAGCTAGAAAATAATTATTATCTCTTTGTATGAGAGAATTACTTTGAGCACCTTTGTGAGTTTTGAGTCAACGTATTTCTTTTGTTGAATAGATGAGGAGCTAATGGAGACTTATGGAGTGTAAGTGAGGCTCAGGTCGCAAGATGTGGAGCTTGGTGCGAAGCAGGTCATCCCAATGGACCATTATTACAACCATGATGTAATTCGCACAACAATATTTTGATGAAGAATAATAAAGAAGTAGAAGATCTTTGTGGATGTAGACCATGGGGGTGAACCACAATAAAATCATGTGTTGTAATGTGTTTGAATGATTTTAATTTTTGTTGTTTATACAATTATGATAGTATTTTCTAGTGCACAGTACTGATAATATAGAATGAGCTAAATGTTAGGCTTATATGGATGGTATAATGTGATGCATGCTAGAAGTAAAATAGAAACAAAGGTCTGACATCCCATGAGCACAATCCCTTCCATGACTATAGAAAGTTGTGTCTCGTAGTCACCCAGAGGCCATCTTAGGTGAGACTGCGTTGTGCACTCTATGAGTGGTGTGGGCTTTTGTTTTACGAGAGGGGTCAATGATTTCTAGGGTTTTTATGGAGAACTAAGGTAGAACCCGGGTCATCCCATAACATCCAACAAATGTTTCCCTTGCCGTATGGAACTCAAAAGAACAAATTGGAAGGGATTTGGTGAAGAAGTTGCATTTGTAGAAAATGATGTTCAGGCCATGGAACCCTACCAAGAAAGAGATTGAAAGATGGTTGGAAACAAATAATCTCGAGTTCGTGTAGAAATATAATCAAAGCTCCAGGTATACACAACGCCAGTATCTAGAGAGGTATGTGTCTACTGATTTGCATGAAGCATATTTTTGTTATTTTCCATAACTATTGCAGGAGTGGTTATTGAGGTTAAAGGATACTCATCTGACTAATCAGATAAGGAAAGTATAGTGGACTTCTAAGAACATTTCACGATTGGAAAGGGTCAATAACAAATTCACATGCTCATTAGATTTTTGGTTATATGGTATTACTGTGGGGTTTATTACTGAATTTGCAGTCAATAAAATGAAGTCACATACTACTACAGAGCATGATTTATTGAAGGGAACTAGAAGGAGGTACATTAGGTCTCTTTACATGTCGATCAATATATAATTACATGATAAAGGCATGATGACCATGGAATCAAACAACTAGATCACTCTGCATGCATGGGGGAACTGGGGGAAGCACTGAGGAATATTTGAGATATGGAGAAGGCTATGGAGATAGGAAAGAAGAAGGAATCAATGGACCCTATTATGATGGATGAGGAACAAACCAAGGAGCTAATAAGGAAATTATGTGTGATGCACAACGAACGACCCGACATGTATAAGATGAATAGAAAGAAGAGGGAAGTGGTCAAGTGAGAGGGATTAGACAATGATGAGGAAGATGTAGAGGATATTAGTGCCATGGGGAAGATTGAGGATATATTTCATTCCACATATGAGAATAAAACCATAGGTCACGGGTTTGGCATAGAAGAAGGATCTCCATTCCAAATCTAAATTAGTGTGGAACCCACAACCCCATGTGTGACTAAGACAAATGATGAAGAAAACCTGGTTAACCAACAACTGATTAGTGGTAGAAGGATTTTTGTATGACGTGGGTCTAGTGGAATTTCAAGCAGAAGTTTAAGTTCAACAAGTAGCAGTCAGGTATCTACACCACGCAGAGGTGGTAGTTCAATAAATTTCACAATGGCAGGAGTAGATCCAACTATTAGGCTACCAAAGTTTCGAGGAGGTGGGTCATAGGACCTAGAAAAGAATCTGTTCATTTGCGAGAATATTTTGGTAGCTAAGAAAATTATAGATGAAGACACAAAGGTTGCATAATTGGAAATCACATTCAAAGACTATGCACTAGATTGGTACATGGGTCTCATAGTAATTAATCCAACGAGAGCACCTACATTTGTTGCATAATTGAAGACACAATTAATAAATGAATTCCAGAAACCAATTTAAAAGGATCAGTTCATGAATGAGATGATAGAAATTAAGCAGAAGATAAGAGAATAAATCTGGGAGGTGGACCAGAAGTTCAAAATACTGAAAGGTAAGTTGAAATTCCCCATTATTGATATACAACATAGACATTTGTTTGTCAATTCTTTATTACCACACTTGAAGTATCCTTTGAGGAAGAAAAAGTTCCAAAGTCAGGCCGAGGCCTTGCAAGCAACTTTTCGATTGGAGAAAAACCAAAAAACACATACAGATCCAACCATGGAAGATTTGAGACAAGATCTAAAGAAATTGACACTTCAGTTGAATCAGAATAAAAGTAAGTAGAAAAGAGAAGATGTCTAGTGTACACTATGAAGGACAAAAGGGAACCATAAGAATGAGTATCCATTATTTGCGCAAACATATAGGAGTGGGTATTCCAAACCTTTTATCTTCAACAAGACCATGGTGTGAGATATGTAAAACACATGGGCATGATCCTTATCATTGTCCCATGATGTCGAAGTATCTGAAAGTTCCAAAGAGTACATTTTGTAATTTATGCAAGTCAGTAGGACACAAAGATAAGGCATGTAGAACTTTGGATATGATGAAAGAGAGGATTTTAGATACAATATAGGGTGCAGGATGAACACATGATATGAAAACTTATGTAACATCCACAGTATAATAGCGTGCAATAGTTTGCAGCACAACCACAATGCAATAACGTGAAATATTTTCAAGGGAAACCAAAATATAACAACACATAGTAGTGCGCAACAAAACCACAGTATAATTATATGCAGCTTTGAATTTGCAGTATAATCAAGGACCTCATTATAATACACCACGCGGAGATAATCAACAAAACAGAGGAGGAGGCCGTGGAGGAAGAGGATTTGGAGGAGGTTGAGGACCAATAGTGTGTCACAACTATTAGAAACTTGGAAACTATGCAAGATATTCTCCACAACCATCTGCAACATGTATGTATTGTGACACAGTATACCATGAGACAGAAGAATGTCCGACACTGTTGAAAAAGATACAGGATAAGAGGAACCAGAACAACCAAAATGTTCAATGGATTGCTGTAGAAAATAAAGAATAGGATGGGGAAAAGATCATCATAGTTACTATAGGTTGATCCAAGATGGGGAATGATCCAACAAAGAAGGATCAGGATTAGTACCAGTGGGTCAGGAAGAAAACAATGCCTAAATAGAAGTTTGATGTGCGCAAAGAGAAGGAAACATTCAAAGAGGCTAGACAAGAGTTTTTGAAGGAAAATAATTTGTCTACTTCAGGAACAAATCCATTAGATGATATACCATTGTATGACATGCCTCCCTTGTTTGATCAGACTAGAAAATAACATCCTTTAGAGCAAGTAAGTAACTTAAGAAACTTTTTGGGGTCTTGTGTGAAGTTGTTGAATGATAGAAACTCTTTAAAAATATTTCAAAATTTGTTAGAAAAGTGTAATCCTGGGGAAGAAGGGGTAAAGATGATGAATTGACTCTAGAAGAAGAGAAGAACAAGCAGATATTTTAGGTTGAATGCAAACATAGGAGGTTTTAGTATGGGGGATATCATACTAGACTTAGGGTCTGAAGTCAATGTTATACCAAAGAATACATGGGAAGCTATGGGAGAACCTCAACTAGGATACTCACCTATTCAGTTGAAGCTATCAAATCAACATAGAGTGATTTTGATTGGAATGTTGAATGGGATACTAGTAGATTTAAATGGTGTGCACACCATGTTATACTTTAAATTCATTTACATAGTAGACAATACTTCATACCCAACATTATTAGGTCTAGATTGGGCTTTTGATAACCAAACTATTCTCAATTTGAAGACTAGAAAAATGATCTTTGAATATGGATAATACTTATTTATTGTTCCATTAGATCCCTCATAAGGAGGAAGGTAAGTGGAACCTGTGACAGAAAATATCCTTACAGAAGATATAAACCATTTGTAAAGAACTATCGCGCGTGAAGAAGATTACATCAACCCAACTGCAGATGGAATGTTTATTTGGAGGAGTATTATTGTATTATTTCTTGTGTCTCAGAATATGACACAGGACTGGAAAACTGGTAACAATGACTACGTGAATTATCTACTAGAAGATGCACCAGAATGACACGTGTTTTGGGATGGTTTGGTATAGAGGTAAGGGAACCTCCTACTTTTTATGGTACAAATAATTTATAAGAATTTATAATGAAGTTTTAGGTACAATTTTTGGAGAATCAAATACTAACAACATTAGATATTTCTTTGAAAGCTACACCTGAAATATGGTGGGGAACACATAAGGAAAATATCAATATATGGTTCTAGTGCAAAAGGTTACTATGCATTAGATTTGGCACAGAGCATGAGAAATTTGTTTTGGAGAAATATGACGGATTTGGACATCCTATAAAATATATATATAGGTGCATGGTTCAATGGAGATTAGTACCACCAGAAGAATGGCTACACCATTTCATTCACACATTAGAAGGTATTCCAAGGAAATGGTACACAGAACAAGAATAGTGCAAGGAAACTGCAAATTGGGAAGAAATGCAACATAATTTTATGGTTACATTTTCCTCTGAATTTGAGAGCCCCAAAATAGATACAACACTAAAGGTGGCTAGAGATAGGATTTTTGAAGAACATGAAGTAGATATTGTGACAAAATATAAGAATAAATAGACTTTTAGACATATATTACCTTTTTATCATGTGGAAGAAGAAGAAGGCCCATAAGATGAAAACCCGTGCAATATCCAAATTCCAGAGGGACCACAACTAGAATCAAAAGAGTATGATGCACCTTTGAAGATAAAGAAGGTAAATATTGGGACATTGGAAAAAACAAAAATGGAGAGTATTGGAGATTATTGGGATAATCAGACAGTAGAAATAATCATAGAATTACTACATGAGTAGATTGATTTGTTCCCAGCAACATTTTCATAGATGAAGGGATGAGCATGAGAAATTGGAGAGATGAAGATCCCTTTGAAACCATATGCTAGACCTATAAGATAGAGGCCTTACAGGATGAATCCAATATACAAGGAGAAAGTAAAGGTATAAATTGACAAGATGTTAGAAGTTCGTTTCATAGAACCTGTGGAAGAATTAGAATGGATCAGTCCCATGGTAGTGTAGGAAAATAAGCACGGGGGAATCATGATTTGTGTAGAGTTGAGGAAACTAAATGATTATTTCTTGCATGATTATTTCCCTACACCATTTTTCGATGAATTATTATATAATGTAGTAGGGAAAGAAGCCTATTCATTTACATATGGGTTTTCAGGATATCATCAGATCATGATAACACCAATAGATAGACACAAGACAACATTTACTATATAATGGGGATCATTTTAGTATATAGTAATGCCATTTGGATTGAAGAATGGACCTGGAAGTTTCTCAAGGGTAGTAGTGGCTACCTTTAATGACTTTATTCATAAGTTTTTAGAAGTTTACTTGAACGATTGGACAATGTTTATTTTATTAAAGGATCATGTTGAAGTATTAAGGCTAATGTTGGACAGGTGAAGACAGTGTCATATCTCATTGAATATTAAGAAATGCATTTTCAGTGCATTGTTTGGTGTTTTGTTAGGGAATGTGGTGTGTAAATAGGGTCTATTGGTTGATCCTATGAAAATTGCAGTCATAGTTAACTCACCACCACCGAAATAAATGTGTCAGTTGAAGAGTACACTTGGTCATACATGGTATTACCATAAGTTCATAAGGGGATATGCACAAATTACTACGCCAATGTAGAAATGGTTGAATAAGGAAATTAAGTATCAATGGAATCATGAGTTCCAACAGAGTTTATATATTCTAAAGGAGAAGATGGTAACTGCACCAATTATGGTGTTTCTATATTGGTCAAAGGAATTCCATGTGCATGTGGATGCATCGACAATAACACTAGGAGTAGTACTGACACAACCATGATAAGGTGATATAGATCAACCTATTTCATTTACAAGAAGGAATATATCATACTCAAAAAAGAACTACAATATACAGAAAGGGAAGGACTAGCCATGGTATATGCTTTGCAAAAATTCAGACATTACTTGTTAGGACAACACTTCAAGATGTTTACATATCATTCTTCTCTTAGATACTTAGTTAATAAGATAGTGTTAGGGGGAATAATATGCAGATGGTTTTTATTCCAAGAGTTTGAATTTGAAGTTGTGGTGAAGCCTAGAATATTGACTACAAGACCGAATCATCTGTGAGGAATTACCAATGGAGAGGAACTAAGCATTTTGGAAGATCACTTATTGATGCTCAACTATTTTCATTACATATAGCTAATGAGTGCTTCGCAGACATTATTGATTTTTTTAGTACATGAGTTGAATCGAAGGAATTTAATACCACACAGAAGAAGAACCTAGTATTAAGAGCAATAGATTATCAATTGATTGTAGTTCATTTATAAAAACTGGGAACAAAGAACATTATGAGGAGATGTGTTATGGAGAATGAAAGAACCATTATTTTGGCAGAAGCACATGAAGGAGTAGTTGGAGGACACTATGCAATGAAAGCTACTGCATAGAAGGTATTGTGCATATGATTATGGTGGCCAACAATTCACAAGGATTCAAAGGAGTACTGCCAAAATTGTGATGTATGTCAAAGGGTTGGAAATCAATCCAGGAGGGATGAGATGCCATTGAGACCTTAGGTTACTTTCCAAGTATTTGACAAATGGGTATTAGGAATTTTAGGACCTATTAACCTACCAACAAAAAGATCAGGGGATATATATATTATTACATTGATATAATACTTAACCAAATGGGTTAAGGAAACAACATTGAAGGATTGTAGTGCAGAGACTACAACATGCTTTTTATTTGAATACCCAGTGACAAGATTTGGATTCCATATAATTTTTATGAGTGATAAAGGAACTCATTTCATTAATAGTACAATCCAGGCAATGCTTGAAGCGTTTGAGATATATCATCAGAAGAGCACTCCATATCATCCTAAAGATAATAGAACAATGGATGAATTTAAGAAGATTTCGGGGAATTCCTTAACAAATATTTATAATGTGAATAGAGGTGATTGGGAGTTGAAGGTACCAACAGTACTATGGGCCAATAGAAATACATGCAAGAAGTTAATAGGATAAACACCCTTCAGATTGGTGTATGGACAGGAAGAAGTAGTTCCCCTGGAATATTTGATACCAAGCCCATGCATTGCAACCATTACAGACATGAAAGAAAGGGGCAAAATGAAGGAAAGAATAACTCAACTCATGGAATTGGAAGAAGACAAAATTGTAGCTAGTTTCCATTGGGAGGGAGAGAAAGGAAAGGATAAATCTTTGCATGACAAACACATTAAGAAGAATAAATTCATATATGGTTCTCCTCTATGATAGTAAATACTTACATCACTAAGGGAATATTAGAATGCATTGACTAGGGAAATATCAGATAAAATCTTCCATATATGGAGGTTTTGTGAAACTGCATGATTTAACATGAAAGGAAGTTCAAGGATTGATGAATTGTAGTCGACTAAAAATGTATAGGGATAGTCAACCCACTAACCCTCAGTAATTGGAGTGCATAAGTTAGACTTGTACATATTTTAAATATTAGGAGTTCAAAGAAGGAAAAGGAAGAAAAAAATTGAAAAATGAGAAAAAATAAAAAAGAAGTAGGTATATGGATCAATGGTCATCAGATAGTTGGAGCATACAACATGAAACAAAATTTAAGAAGTGGAATGAAAAAACTACATGATAGAAAAAGACAGTGCATAGCATAATTTTTTTTCCAAGAAGTTAAGATACTATGCACAAGAAAACTATGACAAATGTAAAGTCTAGTGAGCCAAAGAAATACGACTGCACAAAAATACTAAGAACTGAAAAACTTGAATAGTTGAGAAAAGAAAAAATGATCACCGGAAAAATGAGGCGCAAAATGAACATTTATGACAGTGAAGGAAGCATTTCGTGAAATCTATGGAACATTTATGACAACACTATATAAGAAAAAACTGTGCCCGACAAGCCACATTAAGACTTCAGGAAAACATAGAGCTAAGGAGTGAGAACCTAAGAACAAACAAGTGATTTATCATGTTGTCAGTGAATATTTTTGAGAAAACCCACAAAGACTCAAGAAATATGGCACCACCAAACCTCAGAGCTCCTAGAAAGATAACAAGGAAAATAAGCAGTGCCACAAGGTTGTCACAAGAGCCAACAATGGAAGAGGAAAACCCTATCCAATCAGTGGGAGTGGTGGATGTGGACTCCATTCCTTCCCTAGTCATTGAACCAGTGATCCCTACAGTGGTTGAGGAGTAGGATCCAACCCCTATGACAAAACCAATGCATATTGATCCACAAAACACAACATAGGAGAAAATACCGACGCAACAAACGAACATGGAAACAGTCTGACCAACATAGGAAGCAGATGAGGAAAGAACTATTGGACACACTGAACACACTGAGAGAGGGGGTGAATTAGTGTGAGGATATTTTTACACTTCTTACAAAAAATTAATTAGGAATCACCATTTTCTCATTACTTGCATTCATACTTAGCTTCTTGCATGTGAACATATCTCAACAATATATATATTATTAGTAAACCATCACCATAAAGAGCACGAGGAACACAAGATACATATGTAAAATTTTTATATTATGTGTTATAGGAGACTATAATATAATGGTTTTAGCAACATCAAATGAAAATAGAAACAACTCCAATAGACTACCAACTATAAATACAATACCCAACTTGCAATTCTCAACACCAACCGAGATGTGAGGAATACAACCCCCAAGTACAAGACCCAGCTTGTAGACAAAAATCGATCTGCAAACAGATACACAACCTATCTATACTACAACATGCATATGTATGTGACCTATCTATACTATAGCATGCATATGTATTGTTCCTTCTCTCAGTCATCCTACATACACATTCAAAAAGTAGGGTTTATGAAACTTCACAACTTCTTCCCTTCACACCCTTGTTGCCTCTGTCACATCCACCAATAATCTATCACTGCAACCAGCTATGACTACACAACTTGTACCACAAACAAATCTATCCCATCCAACAACTTGTGCATGTTCCTCATGCATACACCATCATAGAACATAAATATCCCTCAACCATATCAGAACAAAAACACTCAACCAACCAACCAACATCTCCCATATTCAAACATCATAACAACCATACAAATAATTATTCAAGAATTCAACATACCATGAGTAAATCTAAGCATCAAGACAACATATAACCATACTAGAACTTTTGTAGCAGATATGAACCTGTAGAATGATATCCTGGGAACTTGCTTTAGACTTCAGGAATCTGACATTGGAATATACTCACACTTTTATTGTCCTTTTCAAATATACGCTCCCTGGCCTTCTTCATCCCATGTATGTACGCTCCCTGGCCCACTGCAACCCATGTACAACATCAAAAAAATAGGATTTTTTGAACCTCCAAAACTTTCTCCATCAAACCTCCTTGGTACATCAGACTTGCGAAACTTCTAATGCGTCCATGAGTACCTGCAATCAACCTTTCACCAAAAATAGATCTTCAACATGCTCAAGAGATTTATCATCATAAAAAACCCTTGGTCTCTTATTTATACTTCTCCAAGTAGCTTCCTCTAAGGGTTATATTCTAACCAACTTACCCAACTTCCTTCTTTTGGGGCTAACCCACTTCTATCCACTTGTCCACTTATAACCACTTATTCCACAAATAGTAAACTCTCCACTTCTAGTTGCAACTAATTTATTTTTAATAGTTTTATTGTTGCAACCACTTAGCCCATGACTAACCACTTTGACTGGTCAACTTATTCTTGGAACTTCTAGAATAATTTGACTTATTTGACCTTCTTGACTTATTTGACCTTTTAAGGGCTTCTATATAACTCATGAGGGTTTTCCAAATTCACATAGCCATAACTCTATAATCGTGAGGAGTTATGTAACATTCCACATATCACCGAAAATGGCATGATGAGCACTATCCATATAGAATAGTCTCACTTTAAAATTCATTGATATTCATTACATTATTCCTCAACCAAACACTACACTTTTGGGGCTACCAAACCATACATCTAGGATGACTCAACCACTTAACCATTTGGACTTCGCAATGCATCTTCCTGTGAGGGATTTCACCATAAGGGGACCAATTTGGAGTTCATTCATTTGGGGCTTCCTATAAAACATGAAACATGACATGACTTCACCCTTTACATCAATGACAACACATCACTATGACACCACATGGCATCAACCCTTCGACATCAATTACATCAATGGCCACATGATACAATAATCAATACATCATTGATATAAACACATCACTATGAAAATACATGATATCAACCCTTTGACATCAATGACAACATAGTAAAAAAATAACCCCCTTTGGCATTTATGGCAACACCAACATTGATTCCAACACTAATCATCGATGGCAACATGAAAATTCTTCTCATCAATATTCATCCCAACACATCAATGTGACTATCTTTACCCCTTTTAAATCAATGGAAAAGTGTATATCACTTTGGGGATGCTCCACCTGCCTGAACTATCCCTGAGGCTTCTCCTCATGGATGCATTGTTCTATGGGTTTCTCTCCCTATCTGTTATTCCACTATCTGAATGATCTCTCCCCCTTTGGACAACGGATATCAATCTAAAGAAATGTTGGTAACATAGATGACAATCATCTCTATCATCTCTCCACATGGAATCATACATTTGTAACCAATCATGGAAAGAAGAATAACCCCCCCTGTGAGTATGTCTCCCCCTATCTACTCTGCAAGATGAACAATGTGCTACTATTGCAATCTTCTTCTGCTACAAATGATACTACTCAACTGGAACATATATCAAATGCTCAAGAGTGACCTTCTATTCCTATGATGATCCTTGAACTTGTCCATGCATCAACCATCTAAAATCGTTCCATACCATACATCAAGTGTATGACAATCATACATAATATCTCATGCATAAACCATGAAGCAAAGTATATTTCAACAATGAATTATGAACAAACCATCAACCATGTACATCCCATGTCATACCATGTGCCAACCATGCACATAAACCATGCACATCATGTGACATAACATGTGCCAACAATGCACATCAACCATGTACATCAACACCATACAATAATATATCATCATTGAAGTATATATGCCAAGAATATGTGCCAAAAGTGAACCAAGAAGATATCAAGATCATCAACAAGTGTTGCTATCAATGTACCAACAACATGCCAACCATGTGCCTCAAACATGTGTCATATCACACATGATATGCCTATATCATAAATCAAGTGCCATAAACCATATGCCAAGAAATGTATCTCAACCTCAAGCATCAATCACGTTCCATATACCATCGACAAGTGCATCAACCAGGCATCAAACATGTACCACGACCAGTACCAAGAACATGCGTTAACCATGCACCAAACCTCAAAAAGATGAACCAAAATCAAGATACCCATACACATATTCCACATCATCCATAGAACATGTGCCAATTATACTACTAACAAGTGCCTCAAATAATGTATCAAGTCTATACCAACCATGCATCAAATGTAGATCAAGATATGACTCATCAACGATTTACAACATAAACACCTCATCAACTCATCAACTACATGTCCTAATATGTAGCTCAATCGTATTCCAAATAAATACACCAAGACATCCAACAAATATGCTTCTAACAATACATCACAAGATATGTCGATGGAACTCACATATGTATCAGTCATGTACTACAACAAATCTTTCTCAAAAGACATTCACTACAACAAGTACTAAGATGCCAATAGTACCTATACACATGTACCAAAAGTGTAACTCAATAGATCAATTATATATCTCTAGCTATCATCACATCAGCATGATATGTCCCATAGACAACATGCCATAACTTCACTAAGAAAATACATAACCAACATTGTTCCTTAGATAAAAAAAAATTCCTCAATCGACACTATAGGGTTAGTACCATGCATCCAAGATAGGAATCAGACATATCCTCTAACACTCAACAACATATTTTCACCACACATTCATGAAACAAGCATATAATCATGAAAACCTGAACCAAACCATCTTACACCTTGCATAAACAAAGTTAGATAATCAAACCATGTTGTAACTCATTTGTACAGTCCTCTTCTTGAGGATTTTACCATAGGTACATGCCCCGTTCCTCAGATAGCTTGCATATGTACGTGACATTTCTATAGGTCACACCGCATATGTACATGAATGCTACCACATGATCCCAAAAATCATTCATAAAAAGTAAATATTTCCTCATTCTTATACCTTTCATTCATTTCAAGTTGTTCAATCTTCTTGAGAGTGCCATGTACTATGAGTATTTGTTCCTTCAAATTCCATGTTTTCAACATTGTCCTCCTTCCAAGTTTCATGTGATCTTCTTTCCATATTATATGAGGTACTCATTGATTGTCTCTTTGAATTCCAACAATCCTTTTCTTTGTGGCCAAACCCACTGCAACTATAACATCTCATGGTGTGACAATGAGAAACAATGTGTCCCTCTTGATTACATCTTCGCATATTAGGATGTTATGGAACCATTCAACAATTTTCCTTGCATAATGTCTGCAATCCAAAGCTTTGTGACCATATTCATTATATTAGAAGCTGTGACCATGAAAAACATCTCCATACCCTTTCTTTGGTGTCCACCTTGAAGGTGTCTCCCTTCTGAAATTTCTTTGAGGTTTAAAGGTGGCTTCTTGGTGTCTTCCTTTCTCTGTTGTTCTAAAAATTTCCTTCCTTTGTGTAGATAATTGACTTTCAGATTTACTTCCATATTTTGAGAATAAAGGACTTACCTCATGTTTCTTAGAAGTTCTAGCTTCAAAGTGTGCAGCTTCATTGTTGTATCCAAGACCTGATTTATCATTTGGTTATCTTTGACTATCCAATATTTCATCCAAGATAGTTGAGTTGTTCATGAACCTTTTTGACTTGTCTTCTTTCCTTTAAAGATCAACAACTTCTGCTTATAGCTTATGGCATGATTCTTTTTTTTCATTTACTTGTTTCTTCGATATTTCTTCTATTCGTTTGGATTCTTCAAGTTGGGTCATTAGATTGACATTGACTTCAAATATTTTGCTAAGTTCATCGTCTACCTTCTTATTTTCTTCTTCTTGACTAATTGTTTCATTCTTTAGTCTTTTGATCTCCTCTTCTTTTTCTTCTAATTGGGTCCTTTGTTGGGTTATTTCACTTCCTTCTTGTTTCTTGAACATTTGTTTTAGTTACATGAAATGCCTTTGGTACTTATTTAGGACTTCATTAGTAATTCTTTCAAGATCCTCAAAAGTATTTGAATCACCTCCTATTTCATTTCTAACTTCTTCTAGAACATATATAACTTTATCTTTAAGTTTAAACAAATATTTTTCTTCATTTACAAGATAATTGTTAGTTGATTCAACAAAAACTACTTCTATATATTCTTCTTCATTTGTGGGAGAACATTCAACATTATTGCATTTATAATTATTTCAACTAGGAGAGTCTTTACCTTCATTGATGATTGAGTCTTGGTATGCCTTCTCTAGCTTCAACCATAGGTCCTTGGCGGAGGTACATTTTCCTATGCTTTCTTTGGCATAACTTGAAAGTCCATTCAATATGGTCTTGAATGCTACTACATTATTCTTCTTTTCTGCAAATTTTGACTGATTCTTTGAGTGAAATGCTCCAACAACAATTGTATCCCATGCACCTGCTCCTTTTGACTTCAAACACCCTTTCATCTTTATTCTCCATGCTGATTAATATGTCTCGTCAAACAATGGAACTACATCTGCATGTACATCCATTTCTGTATACATAGATCTCCTTTAAGATTGTAAGGCTTATAGTGAAGGTTGAATCTAATACCAATTGAGGACACAATTACCACAATGAGAGGGGGGGTGAATCAATGTGAGGCTCTTTTTACACTTCTTACAAAAATTTAGTTAGAAATCACAATTTTCTCATTACTTACATTCAT
>ML795805.1:94078-109815 GCA_009831015.1 Picea engelmannii
TATATATTGTAGTCTCCTGTAACACATAATACAAAAGGTTTACACATAAAGAGAACAAGGAACACAAGATATATGTGTAAACCTTTTGTATTATGTGTTACAGGAGACTACAATCTTAGGGTTTTATCAACATAAAATGAAAAGAGCAAAAACTCTAATAGAGTACCAACTCTAAATATAAGACCCAACTTGCAGATATGAACACCAACCGAGATGTGAGGAATCCAACCCCCAAGTACAAGACCCAACTTGTAGACAAAAATTGATCTACCAACAGGTACGCGACCTTTCTATACTGCAGCATGCATATGTATGTGACCTATCTATACTGAAGCACACATATGTATGCATCCTTCCCTCAGTCATCATGTGTACACCTTCAGAAACTAGGGTTTCTGAAACTTCACAACTTCTTCCCTTTAGACCCTTACTGCCTATGTCATATCCACCATTAATCTGTCACTGCAACCAACTTGTCATTGCTCAACCTGTACCACAAAAAATTCTACACCATCCAACAACCTATGCATGTTCCTAATGCATAAAACATAACAGAACATATATATCCCTCAAGCATATCAGAAAAAAAACACTCAACCAACCAACCAAGATATCCGATATTCAAATATCATAACAACCATACAAATAATGCTTCAATCATTCACCATACCATGAGTTAATCTAAGCATGAAGACAACATATAAACATAACAAAACTTCGGTAGCAGATTTGAACTTGTAGAATGATATCGTGGAATTTTTTTTCAGACTTTAGAAACCTAACAATGACATCTACTCACACTTTTCTTGGCCTTTTCAAATATATGTGCCCTGACCTTATCCAAACCGCATATATACATCACCTGGCCCACCATAGCCCACATACAACTTCAAAAAACTAGCATTTTTTGAACCTACAAAACTTTTGTTGTCAAATATCCTTGGTACCTCAAACTTGTGGAACTTCTGATGCATCCATGAGTACCTACAATGAACCTTTTACCAAAAATAGATGTTCAACATGCTCAACAGATTCATCATCATAAGATACCCATTCTCTCTTATTTATACTTCTCCAAGTAGCTTCCTCTAGGTGTTATCTTCTAACCAACTTACCCAACTTCATTCTTTTGGGGCTAACCCACTTCTAACCACTTGTCCACTTACAACCACTTATTCAACAAATAGTAAAATCTCCACTTATTGTTGCAACCACTGTTACGAGGAAAATATCTCTATGGCTAGGGTAAACCAAAATAGACAGAAATGACTGCAAAAACCAACTCTCTTCTCAAGTATGCTATGTAAAACAATATGCTATCAAGACAAGATAAAAGGCCTACCTTGTCCAGACGTTCAATGAAGTCCACCATTGATCACTTGACCCAAATCAATATACCTACAAATAGTCCTCAACAACCAAGCAAAGAAAGCATATGGTGATATTAAAATATGTTAGCACATTCAATATAATAATCCATTAATAAACATGAAAAATATGCTCATGGAATAATAATTCAAATATTTTCAAGATTTAAATTGGACGAGAAAAGAGTATTTCTGTTAGTATATGATAAGAAGAAGTGAAAATTGATGCAGGAGAATTGCTCCACCTTAACACACGCCAGCCAGATAACATGCATGGTCCACATTCAAGGAAGGTAGATGCACTGCCCTCTCATTTTGGCCTTTGAGAATCTAAGTGTGATCAAGGCGTTTAATGTTGACAAGATGGAAGAGCCAAATTGTGCCTTCACACAAGTTGGAGATAAGGTCGCCATTAAGTGGTTGACAGTAGGAGGGATCTGCATATGATTCAGATAATATTTCCATCATTGTAATCTACCTCAATAGTCAGGCATTTTTGAATGGTGATTAGACACCACTATCTTAGTTTGGAGGGAAGCCCATCGAGCCCCTCTTGTATAAACTCTTGTATTATTTAAAGTATATTAGGAAGACAAAGATATGAAAAGGAGATATAGATATGCATAGAATATAGGGATTTAAACACAGAGGACCGAGACTTAGTTGCAGTCTGGACTCAAACATTTGTAATTTGACATTTTGCCATTAATAGAAAAGGATATTTTTTTCCTTATGTATTTTACAAATCATCTGCAGGGGTAGAATTATAATTTTTTATCTGTGAGTGTGTTGGATTAAGTCTGGTTCTCTAGGCTAAGTGCAAGGAGTGCGTGACAAAGGGTGGAAAATCTATGAGCTGACGCAAGGAGTGCATGTTTGAACTTAGTGGAGTCAGAAGAGAAGCTTCCAAGAGGGCATACCAAGTTAATTTATAGACTCGGGAGGAAATTTCAAGGTGGTTAAGTACATTGGAAAGAAATACTGTGTAGGAGGAAGCACAATAAAAAGTTACTGAACACTCTGTAATATTCTTCCAGGAGGGTATAGAGAAAGTACGAGAGCTTACAAGAGAAACACATTCTGAGGTGTTGGAATTCTTAAGAGAATCCCATAATTGTTGAATATTACGAGGAAGGAAGGCTTTGCAAGAGCGCATCAACAAAGGAAAGGAGATGCCTTAAAACCTCCAGGAAGACCAAGGGAGAAGTCGTCGAAGAACTGAGTCAAGCGCAAGGAGTGCACCAAAGATATTGTAATTTCATATTACAAAGCTCAAGAGGAAAGGCGTTAATTTTCCAGGAGGGAAAGAGAAAGTCCATTGAAGGATGCAAGGAAATGAGAACCTTGGAATTTTTCAAGATGAGCAAAGTCCCAGAAGAGTCTGTGAAAAATTCTATAAAGGAGTGAAGAAGAAGTTCGAGAAAAATAAACCTCAGTCTTGAAAATAAGAGTTGCGCTAAGTGTGCAGAGATTGAGGACTTCTGAAGTCCCAAAGGTCTTCGTAGGGTCACGAAGAGAAATTTGATCCTAGTCATTGGCATTGGGAAGGGAACATGGAAGAGATCCATGGATTTCAAAAGGAGGGAATACCCTAAGAGATGGGAGCCGAAGAAATCTTAGCCGTCCATTGAGATAGGACATGTGGCGAGAAGTCAACACTTCGCTAGTTCTTAAATCAGGAAGGAAAGAGTTGGGAGAAGTATAGACTTGCGAAGTCTGAAGTCACGATTTAATCAAGGTGGTCAATCGTGAGAGGAACGTGGACCATAGATTTGGTCTTGGAGGATTCACCGATTCGAGAATCGTAGAAAAGGGAGCAAGCAACTAGTGAAAGATACAAAGTAAGAAGTGGTGAGCGGAGCTGGCCCATGATCATAGTCTATGGTCACATGCAAAGAAGGAGCCTAACATAGAGAGCTTGCATCCGTTAGCGTTAATATTTGAAGAGCATTAAGGAGAGGGCCCGTGGGTTCCATAAAACCTGTGCAAAAAGGAGGAAGGATCTGTGTCAAGTTAACCTGGTTCCTATTAGGATCCCAACGAGCCAATTTGGCTCAATGACTTGAACGATCCTAGACCAAGAGGTTGAGCATCCCTTTGGAGGGAAGGGGGGTTTGCACCAGAAGTGGTATCAGATTTTGATTCTTCTCTCAAGTGGGGAGAAGGAGGTATGAGAGATACTATTATACAAGGAGTGGTATCAAAGCTAATACATAATTGAATGTTGTAGTCAAGGGAGACAGAGTGTGGTGCTCTGTTAAGACTGTTGCAAGGTGTACAATGGATGATAAACAACCAAGTGGACTTCCAGTGAAACACCATGGCCATTGTAGGTCATAAACATGGCCAACGAGGTGTCTACCCAAAAAAAATCATAATGGAGATGGACAAGGAACTAAGGGAAATCTGAACTAGGATGGAGAAGCTAGCATTTGAGACACAACAGGAATAAAAAGTGCACTGCAGATATGAGTGGCCTTTGAAAAGGACAACCAGGTGGCATGTTCAGAAGTTGTTGGCCAAGAGGCAAAAACAAATCTTAAAAATGTGGTTGAGGCATGCTGGAAACCTCAGTGATGAGGGAAAGAGATCTGGCAGAGGCCTCATAGGTTTCCAGGTGGGCAATGTGAAGAGGTCAGATGATCTTGTAAAATGATAGAAGGGAAAAGGAGACATCCTGAATTGCCAAGTGATAAAGGGAGGAGAGATGAGCTCAACTGAGATTTCGCATCAAGGGATGTTGACAGATGAAGAGGAGGTGGAAGAAATACCTCACTCAGATGGATATTCACATGGAACTGCGAGCCATGTGAATGAAGGCAATGAGGAGTTAGATACTTCCACCACCGAGGAAAAGGGTCAGAGAAGCATTCCGATCATTGGAGGAGTCGAGATATTCTTTCCAAGAAGCCAAGGAGAAGCTAGCACAGATGTTACAGATGCGAAAATAGGACAACGTGTTGAGAATTTCATAGAGCAGGAGAAGGAACAGATATTGAATTCTGTCCCAACAGAAGCAGAGTACCTAGTTGAGTTACTCACTTAGTGGGAGATATAATTAAGGGCACCAGAGGATTGGTCAGACAGTCTGGAACTAGAAGGTGGATGCCAAGGGATATCCATGCCAAAGGAGACATACCAGCACGTGTCACATCTAGAAGAAGCTGGAACAGAGCTAGTCGAGAAAATGATAGGGGGCGATCTGACAGAGGAAGTAGTTGAGAAATAAATCACTCATGAAAATCCTACAGGAGTGGAAGTTGCAGCAAAGTGGAAATATAATACTACGAGATATGAATAAAATAACATGGGAGGTTGATGTGATCTACCCATTGACAAGGAGAAAGTGCAGCAAGCCAGTCTGCAAAATAAGATCCAGCCAATGGAGCAGCTGGATGAGGTTGATGTTGGGATCAGTAATGGAAGTAGTCAGCAAGGGGAAGCTAGATAGAAAGGAACATTCATGATAACAAGGGAAAATGTGGAAGTACCTAAAAAGAAGGGGAGACGAAAGACAACTCTGGGAGAAAGTTTGGGATCCAGGAGGATTTAAACAGGGCTAGGAAGCTCATGAGAAGGATCTCATGAATTTTTGTAGCCATGGAGTATGATGGAGGAGCATCGCTAAACCTTAGCACACGCAATCTGGATAGCATGAGTGGTGCACATTCAGGGAAGAGAGAAGCGTCGCCCTCTCATTTTGGCCTTTGAGAATCTAAGCGTGATCAAGGCATTTAATGTTGACAAGCGGGAAGAGCCAAATTGTACCTTCACACAAGCTGGAGATAAGGTCACCATTAAGTGGTTGATGGTAGGAGGGATATGCATCCAATTCAGATCATATTTCCATCATTGTAATCTACCTTGGTAGTCAGGCCTTTTTGAATGGTGATTAGACACCACTAGCTTAGGTTGGAGGGAAGCCCATCGAGCCCCTCTTATATAAACTATTGTATTATTTCCAGTAGAGTAGGAAGACAAAGATATGAAAAGGAGATATAGATATGCATAGGATATAGGGAGAGAAACATAGAGGGCCGAGACTTAGTTGCAGTCTAGACTCAAACATTTGTATTTTGACATTCTGCCATTAATATAAAAGGAATCGTTTTTCCTATTTATCAATTTCTGTGTAATGGATGTATGGATGGTTTTGTTGTGAATGTCGTTTATATGATTTTAAACTGTAGATGTTTGTTATAAATTGTCTATAGGGGTATAATTATAATTTTCTATCTGTGAGTGTTTTGGATTAAGTTTGGTTCTCTAGGCTGAGTGCAAGGAGTGTGCGACAGAGGGTGGAAAATCTGTGAGCTGACGCAAGGAGTGTGTGTCTGAACTCAGTGGAGTCAGAAGAGAAGCTTCCAGGAGGGCATACAAGTTTAATTCACAGACTCGGGAGGAAATTTCAAGGTGGTTAAGTACCTTGGAAAGAAAGATTGTGTAGGAGGAAGAAAAATGCAAAGTTACTGAAAACTCTATAATATTCTGCCAGGAGGGAATAGAGAAAGTACAAGAGCATACACATCCTAAGGTGTTGGAATTCTTAAGAGAATCCTAGAATTGTTGAAAATTCTGAGGAAGGAAGGATTTTCAAGAGTGCATCGACAAAGGAAAGGAGATTCCTTAAAAACCTCAGGAGACCAAGGTAGAAGCCATCAAAGAACTCAGTCAAGCACAAGGACTGCGCCAAGGATATTGTAAGTTCATCTTACGAAGCTCAAGAGGAAAGGCATTAATTTTCCAGGAGGGAAAGAGAAATTCCATTGAAGGATGCAGGGAACTGAGAACCTTGGAAGTTTTCAAGCCAAGAAAAGTCACAGAAGAGTTTTCATAGAATTCTACAAGGAGTGCAAAAGAAGTTCGAGAAAAAAAAACCTAAGTCTTGAAAAGAAGAATTGCGCTAAGTGTGTAGAGATCGAGGACTTATGAAGTCTTGAAGGTCTTCCCAGTGTCTTGAAGAGTGATTTGATCCTAGTTGTTGGAACTAGGAAGGGCGCATGGCAGAGATCCATGGATTTCAGAAGGAGGGAATACCGAAAGAGCAGGGAGCCGAAGAAATCCTAGCCATCCATTGATATAGGACATGTGGTGAGAAGTCAACACTTTGCTGGTTCACAAATCAGGAAGGAAATATTTGGGAGAAGTATAGACTCACGAAGTTTGAAGTCATGATTTAATATTATTCATCAATCATGAGAGGAACGTGGACCATATATTTGGTCTTGGAGGATTCACCGATTCAAGAACCAGGAAAAAGGGAGGAAGCAGCCTGCAAAAGCTTCGAAGCACAAAGTTGTGAAGGGAGCTAGCCCATAGTCGTAGTTCATGGTCACATGTAAATAAGCAGCCTAACATAGATATATAAGAGTGCTAAGAAGAGGGCCCGCGGGTTCCATAAAACCTGAGCTAAAAGGAGGAAGGGCCCATGTCAAGCTAACCCGGTTCCTATGAGGAGCCCGACGAGCCAATTCGGCTTAGTGACTTGAACAATCCTAGACTGGGAGGTCGATCAACACTTTGGAGGGAAGGAGGGTTTGTGCCAAAAATTTTACAAAATTTCGTGTTCGCATGGTTCAGAACTGAGAAACTGAGCTCCTTCCAGCTGGTCCTCCACCACTTCAATCCTCCACCAAAGGCAAACTCATAAAAGAGAAACAATGAGGTTCTCCATCAATAAGGGAAGAGATTGGGGTTGAACATAGTTTTCAAAATTAAAGGACAAAGGTATGCAGACTCAATGTGAAGTAAATCATTTCTCTAGAGTAATTTTTCTCTCAAAGTTGAATTCTTTCTCTTCTTTCCATAGCTCGTAATTGACCCATTTATAGCCTTCAAAATGGAACTGAAGGGCCGAGTTGGAACGTTTCCAGTATATGGAAGGCCAAGGATCATAGATCTTCTCTCGTGACATGGAAACCCGACATTAATTTTCATTTTCCGGCTTAAATCTTGATTTACACGGGATGTAGTGGAGCATCCTGTGTATACGCATGATGTATAGTAGGCAATATGCGTACATGTGGAAAAATATGTATTTTAAGCTCTGGATTTTACAAACAGGGATGATAAATCTACATAGGAAAATGGAAAAAGGCCTTGTGTGCAAGATTGCATAGAGTGAGGAAAATATTTCTATAACAGATGCCCCTAATGTGTGAGGTTAGAGGAGTATCTACGATGGCCAAAATACATTATAAACAACCCAGAAGTGGAGTGATCGGGAACCAACTATAGGAACTAGTTTCTCATTACATTTTGCACTAACTTTGCATACATGGCTGCCAATAGAATTACACTGCAGATCCATGTGAAAATTTTCCAAACAACTATCTATGGCCATGAATAGGAAAATACAAATGTGGTTACATGCCAATGGATATCATAGTCATGAAAAAGGCCCAGTAGAACCAATCTCAAAACCAATCTGAAGATATCTATATACAATGGAGTACAATATGATTTTCCATGATTACTAAAGTCGCATAGGTACTAGTCCAATGAAAAGCAAGCAATAGCTCAGGGAAGCTACAAACACATACCAATGTCTTCAAGTCTTCTAAACAATCCTCTAGAGGTGCAAGTATACATCATGTGAATAAAGGAGTTGAGGTCGAACATAATGAGACATCATTTGATTACCGTTCATTGAGGTATACTATGAACAAATGCAAGACAACCTACCGATAATGAAAGTAGTTATCAAGGCACTAAGTACATTCTTACAAGTGTGAATAAAGGAGTCAGTGTTGAACACTTTAAGAATCCATCGATCAGGAGACATTGATGTATTCCCATCTGCTAATGGTGAGAGAACTTGCCACTAATGACTACAAGCCTCTAGGTACTCATAATACTCTAGGTCCCATTTCCAGAATAGATGAGATGAAGTCGATGGAAGGAGACCCATTGAAAGGAGAGCATTAAATCATCTCTCATCAGTCAACACGAGGTACAAAGCATGAGCTTCATGATTTGGAGGAAATTGTATGAAGAACATGTTCACGAACCAATGACCCTGTGCATCTTTCGCGTGTGCCAAGTGCAAGCAGTACACGAAAAATACCCTCTGAATAGCATCCAATGAGGAAAATTGTTGACAAAGCTGAGGAAGACACCAATAAGTCTAATGGCATCCAAGACACTCCATGAATACCAATGTGTGAATACATGTCTTTCCATCGAACACAAGGGAAATGACCTAGTCAATGACCAATGATGAAATGTTGACTGTTGGGTTCAAGGTTACCTACCAATGATGAAAGTAGTACCCGGGTGCATGATAGGACTACAATATCATGTGATTCTAAGAGAAAATAAGGGTATTCCTGACATGCAAAGTCAAGAGTTCTGAGGAGTGGCTGACACAGGTTGATAGAATTCCTTTGAACAAGAGAACGATACATATGGAAGACTCTACTGGCATAGACTAAATGATGAAAACATAAGATGTAGGAGGCATCAATGAAACTCTCTATAGGGACTGGAGGAGTAACCAATCGATAGAGAATACTCTGTAACGAGATCAGATTCCTAAGGCCATGCTAATCCCAAAATTATGTTGACAAATGGACTCAATAACTTTGTTTTCTGTTCAAAGGTGAAACGATTGCTACCAACATTAGATAATACTCCCTTCCCACCCTTTTTTTTTCCATAGAAAAATGAATTCTATGATACAGACGAGGAAATTAGTGTCGCAAGTAATAAAAACTAGTTCCAGTAGTGGAACATACCTATGCTTAATGCAAGGATATGCATGCAAGTGATGGACACTCGGTGGATTGTTCCCTCCTAGGTATAGGGTGTCAAATTGCGAAGGATAAAAATGAGGCTATGCTTGGTTGAGGATGCAAAAAAATATCGAGGCAAATGGTTTATAACACAAAGAGGGAACCGGCTATAGGCTCAATACTGCAAGCAAGGGCATGAGATGTAATCACAACTTAACACCAAAAAATGTCATTTTTTATGTCATTTAGTCTACTTGGTCTGAAAAGGGGATAAACTTGTGCCAAATAGATGTCCTTTCAAATCCAATTTACGAGTGTGAAAGAGACAAGTTCAATCGACAATATTTTCACTTTTTGAAAACGAGTTTTAAAAGAGCTTAAATTAAACTTGGTTGGGAGTCCTCAGGGTATAAGGCAACATGTTTATGAGTGAGGAATGAGGCTCAGCATAAAGTCATGTATTAGCTATGAGGGACTCCCGGTCCTATGCAAAAACTATGCATGGGCACCAAATGAAGCAAAGGCTCTAACTAGGGAACCCATGTTCGGTAAGTCTCTACCACTTGATAATGACACTACTTATAGCAGATGGAAGGTTCTGTGTCACAAGAAATGGGTTCATACCTAAGGAAAAAAAGTGACAGTTATAGGATAATGAAAAAATGCATGATGGAATGGATACCTATCTTATATAATGGGTAATGAAAATACCTGCCCATGGTGATGAATGATCAACATAACATTGAAATCTGTAAGAATCCCTGGTGAAAACTACAAAAACCAACTCAATCCACTTTTATATTAGTCCATTAGGAGAAAAAATGACTCAAAACTATAGAAAGTGGGTAAAAACTGTTATAAATAGTACCATAAACCAAAATTTACTATTTCATTTTGATTTTTTACCTAAATAGTGAAAATTGGACCAAAATACCTTCGAGATTCAACTGGTGATTGCGGGAGCGTCACGCAACGAAATTAAAAACCATATGGACCAGGTAACTCTTCTTCCCTTCCTCTTCATTTCTAGTGGATTAAATTTTTAAATTAGGTTCCAAATTTTGAGTAATTTAGGGTGTAAATTGTGAAATTCGATGTACGCGGGCTATCTCTTATCCGGTTGTGCATACGATGGGTTATATGGGACTATGAAAATGACAAGGATCATATACCTAGCCTTATAAGTGACTGTAAGTGAAGAAACTCATGTACAATTACGCAATCAATGATTTCTATGGTTTCCTACTCAAAATTTGACTTTTCTCTCGCATGATGGTACTTGAATGGAGGGAAAGAGAGAACGAGGAGGTCGATACTACTATGGATAGAGATTCAGAGGCCCAAATCGCCTTGAAGAGATGTGGCTTATATAAATTTTGGGCACTCAAATGGATTTGGGACCAAGTGAGGTTGCTTGAGATTCTTGTGGATTACTAGGACCCTGAAAGTGAAAGCTTCAACCTCGATGGGAAACCATTGAGGATTGAAGTAGAGGATATCTAATTTTTGAATGGATTATCACGTCAGGGAGAGGTTTTAAACCTCATATCACGGGGAGAAGGGAGCGGAATTAAAATAGAGGAGTACATAGATGCCTATTATGTAGCAGGGACTCCGAAGGTTGGGATTCAACTCCATATCTGAGCGATAAACAATATCATCCTGAAGATTGTTTTCCTCTTGTTGACCAGGATCACAAGCTCAGCCTTGTTGCACTAGGAATCGAGGCCACTCATGTTCTATGTAGTAGAGTGCTTGAGACCCACAGTATATGATTGGTGTACCTCACTACTGAAAAATATGAAGAGCTAGTTGATAGACTACAAACAGGGTAGAATGAGGAGTTTTGGGTTTTCCTCTATCTTATGTAGTTTCTTCTTCGAGTGGGTTCCAGGCTTGGGACCTAGAGTTGAGATTCTTCCAAGAGGACCTCACAATCCAACCATGGTATGATGGAATGAGGTAATGAGATGACAGAGGGGAGGTAGGGTGCCCTCACCCTACAATGAGGATTTCTTCTACTAGTGGCAGCGACAGGTTATTTCCCTAAATGAATATCCTTATGCAGGCATTGACTTTAGAGGAGATATGGACATGCCACTCCCACCAAGCACCGCCTATGGTGACATAGGTATGTCAAATGTTTTTATATATTTCATTTTTTTTGTATTTTTTTATAGTGAAACAAAAATATTTTTGAATGATGCCTACGTACTAACTAGACACTTGTGTAATGAAGACGTGGGTCCACGATGAAAGGAATGGATTCCTCAACATCGATAGAGGAATTGGGGAGATAAGGCAGAGAGAGGAGAAGCTGAGGGAGTCCTACAAAACGTGCAGGTCAACCTGTCTCGTTTGACTCATAGGATTCCCATGCTTTAGGTAGAGGATCTGTCGGTAGCCATGAAGCGACAAGTGGTTGGTGTGCCCAGATCTTGGGTATGACTCTTTCGACGTCTCGCAAGCGTAATATATTTTAAAGTAGATTCCATTCCTGGGCTCGACCAACATATTCCCTTCATAATATTCTAACACATAGGATCCTTTTTCTAGAACACGTCATAGGATATAAGGACCATGTCACATGGGTTTAAACTTTCCTGCCCCCATTGGTTCCTTGGCTTAATCATACAAGAGGACCAAGTCACCTTTAGTGTACAACCAAGGACTGACAGACTTATCGTATTGGACCTTGACACATTTTTGTTTGCCTCGGTAGCCATAGAGTCATCTCGACGCTGCTCGTCAAGACTCTCTAGGTGTACAAGGCATCGCTCAAGATCGGAAGTGTCAGGTAGGAGCGCGACTACCAAAATAAGAGAAGAGATTTCACATTCAATAGGTAAAATCGACTCCACACTGTGTAATAATTGGAATGTGGAAAATATGGTGGAAGTATTGACCGAGGTTCGGTATGCCCAAAGTGTGGGATATAACATAATGTGCAAGTCGGACGTACTCTGGCTAATAGTTTTTTGCAAAATGGTCTTGAGAGACTTATTGACGACCTCTACTTTTCCATTTACCTGGGGGTAATATGGAGAAGAATGACCATGTCTAAACCCCATATTAGATGCTATCTCTTCCATCATTTCATTATGAAAGTGACTGCCATTATCAGTGACAATATCACTCGGGATACCGAACCGGGCGATCATTTGATTGAATACAAAGAAGGTGGAGGTCTTCCCATCATATTTAACTGTATTCATAGCCTTAAACCACTTATTAAATTAGTCTAAGTCTGCAATAATGTGTTGATTCCCCATAGCCGAAGTTGGGTTGTAATCCATGAAGTCCACCCCCTATTTAGTGAAGGGACCGACGATAATGACTCGGTGAAGAGGGACTGGATGTGAGTGCATTTTATGAGTGAACACCTGGAAGGGGTGACACTTCTTAAGCACTTAAATACAATCTTTAAATATAGTAGGAAAGAAATAATCGACTTGCAATTTTTTTTGGGTTGTCGCAAGCCCGGATAGGTGACCACCACAAGCCCCACTGTGGCAATCTTTTAAGATCGAATCAGCTTCTCCATGAGTTATACAATGGCACAATATATTTTCTATTCCTCGGTAATACAAAGTTTCACTAAAGATAGTATAATTCTTATCTTTGTACCTTACACATCGTCGGTCATCTCATGAGAGATGTTGAGGGAAATTCAAAGTTTGAAGATAGAGAACAATGTATCCATACCAGGGGTCGGATGACAAGACAAGAAAAATGTGTTCGTCCGAAAATGAATCAACATGGATAACATCCTCATATAATCATGGAAAGTCAGATATTAACTTCACAAAGACTATTCATTTCTTGGATTTCGTGGAAGCGAAGTCTTGACCGAGGTTCAGTATGCCCAGAGTGTAGGATATAGCATAATGTGCAAGTCAAACTTACTCTAGCTGATAGTTTTTTGCAAAATGGTATTGAGAGACTTGTTGACGGCCTCTACTTGTCCATTTTCCTGGGGGTAATATGGAGAAGAATGACCATCTCTAAACCCCATATTATATGTTGGCTCTTCCATCATTTTGTTCTGAATGTGACTGCCATGATCAATGACAATATCACTCGGGATACCGAACGAGGTGATCATTTGATTGAATACTAAGAAGACGATAGTCTTCTTGTCAGATTTAACTATTGGCATGGCCTCAACCCACTTATTAAAGTAGTCGAAGGCTGAAATAATGTGTTGATTCCCCCCAACCGAAGTTGGGTTGCAATCAATGAAGTCCACCCCCCACTTAGTGAAGGGTCTGACGATAATGACTTGGTGAAGAGGGAATGGATGCAAACACATTTTCAGAGTGAGCACCTGGTAGGGGTGACACTTCTTAACCGATTTATTACAATCTTTAAAGATAGTAGGCCAGAAATAACCTGCTCGCAAATTTTTTTGGGTTGTCATAAGCCCGGATAGGTGACGACCACAAGCCCCACTGTGGAAATATTTTAGGACTGACTTGGCTTCTCCGTGAGTTAAACAACGACATGAGATATTGTCTATTTCTTGGCGATACAAAGTGTCATCGACGATAGTATAATTCTTAGCTTGGTACCTTACACATCATTGGTCATCTCGTGAGATATGCTAAGGGAAATTCAAAGTTTTAAGATAGATAACAATGTCTCCATACTAGGGGTCGGACAACGAGACAAGAAAAATGTGTTCATCCAAAAATGAATCAACATGGATAAAATCCTCATCTAATCATGGAAAGTTAGATATTAACTCCATGAAGACTAGTGATTTCTTGGATTTCGTGGAAGCGAACTCTTGACTGAGGTTCGATATGCCCAAAGTGTGGGATATAGCATAATGTACAAGTCAGACTTACTCTAGCTGACAATTTTTTGCAATATGGTCTTGAGAGACTTGTTGACGGCCTCAAACTTGTCCTTTTCCTGGGGGTAATTTGGAGAAGAATGACCATTTATAAACCCCATATTAGATGATAGATCTTCCATCATTTCATTCTCAAAGTGACTACCATGATCAGTGACAATCTCACTCGAGATACTAAACTGGGCAATCATTTGATTGAATACTAAGAAGACGACAGTCTTCTTGTCATATTTAACTATAGGCATGGCCTTAACCCACTTAGTAAAGTAGTCTAAGGCCATGATAATGTGTTGATACCATCCAACCAAAGTTGGGTTGCAATCCATGAAGTCCATCCCCCACTTAGTGAAGGGACCGATGATAATGACTGGGTGAAGAGGCACTGTATGCGAACACATTTTATGAGTGAAAACCTGGCAGGGGTGACACTTCTTAACCACTTTAATACAATCTTTAAAGATAGTAGGCTAGAAATAACTGGCTCGCAAATATTTTTGGGTTGTCGCAAGCCCGGATAGTTGACCACAAGCCCCACTGTGGCAATATTTCAGGACTGACTCAGCTTCTCTTTGAGTTAAACATAGGCACAAGATATTGTCTATTTCTTGGCGGTCCAAAGTGTCACCGACGATAGTATAATTCTTAGCTTGGTACCTTACACGTCGTCAGTCATCTCGTGAGAGATGTTGAGGGAACTTCAAAATTTGAAGATAGAGAACAATGTCTCCATACCAGGGGTCGGACGCCGAGACAAGAAAAATGTGTTTGTACACAAATGAATCAACATGGATAACATCCTCATCTAATCATGGAAAGTTAGATATTGATTCCGCAAAGACTAGTGATTTCTTGGATTTCGTGGAAGTGAAATCGATATCAAACTCTTGTAAAATGACAATCCATTTATTATATTTCCCCCCTATAATGCACTCGGTAAGGATGTATTGAAATGGATTGAGATCGGTGACCACAGTAGTCTTGCAAAGTAATATATAATGACGCAAATGTTGGACTGCGTGAACGACAGCCAAAGCTAGCTTTTCAACATGAGAATAATTAATCTCATGACTGACTAAGTTTCGACTTAGATAGTAGATAACTTGCTCGCAGATCTCATCATCCTCCTGAAACAAAACCATACCAATTGTCTACTCAGACGTAGTGATATAAAGAAAGTAATCCCTATTGTAGTTAGGAGACTTCAGCAGAGGCATCGATACCAAGGCTTTCTTCAAAGGATCAAAGGACTCCTGGGCTCAATCATCCCAGATAAAAGAGGTGTCCTTCTTCAAAAGACGCATGAAACCCTTAGTGATATTGGCATAATTTACTATAAACCGACATAGAAAGTTAGTTTTCCCCTGTAAACCTTGAATTTTTCTAATATTGCATGGGGGAGGATGTAGTGTCCCCAAGGCCGAGCCCCGTTGCAGATCATGTTATATGCAAAGAATTGTAAATATGTTCTATAGGCTGGTGAGCCAAGTTTTGAATAAGCTGTAGGCTTATGAGTTTTGTTAGGCCAGGGAGCCTAAGTGTTGAAGGCCAGGAGCCTGTTGATGTACTTGTATGTATGCAGGTCAATTAGTAAAATATAAATACTGCCAGTGCAGACCGACCACGATGAAAGAGTGATGGGGACTGAGCGTCCACAGAATGGGCAAGGGATCAGGGGCTGAAAGGTGGGAAAGGGGCTGAGTGAGGAGCCTAGGGGCTAAGCCTAGGGGGCTTAGGCCTGGAATAATATTTTATTATTATTCATAAAAATCCATATGCACA
>ML795805.1:116561-137209 GCA_009831015.1 Picea engelmannii
GCATTACCTACATCTATGACTGTACATAATGTGTTTCATGTTTCACTGCTTAAGAAATATGTACCTGATGCTAATCATGTTATCGATTGGACTGTGATTCAGGTGGAACCAGAAGGTGTCCTGCAAGTGCATCCTGTGCGTATTTTGGACAGGAAAACAAGCAGCTCCGAAATCGAGCCATAGAGCTTGTAAAGGTCCAGTGGACCTGGTATGGTCCTGAGGACGCGACATGGGAGCATGCAGATATTATGCGGGTAGAGTACCCGCATCTTTTTGAAAATTTTGAAGGACACACAGAAGCAGTGTAAGTTTCACTGAGGACAGTGCAAAAATAAGGGGAGGGGGATTGTAGTGTCCCCAAGGCCGAGCCCCGTTGCAGATTATGTTATATGCAAAGAATTGTAAATATGTTCTATAGGCTGGCGAGCCAAGTTTTGAATAAGCTGTAGGATTATGAGTTTTGTTAGGCCAGGGAGCCTAAGTGTTGAAGGCCAGGAGCCTATTGATGTACTTGTATGTATGCAGGTCAATTAGTAAAATATAAATACCGCCAGTGCAGACCGACCACGATGAAAGAGTGATGGGGGACTGAGCATCCACAGAATGGGCAAGGGATCAGGGGCTAAAAGGTGGGAAAGGGGCTGAGTGAGGAGCCTAGGGGCTAAGCCTAGGGGGCTTAGGCCTGGAATAATATTTTATTATTATTCATAAAAATCCATATCCACATTATTTTATCCTAAGTCCTTTTTGGAAGGACCCGTGAATTCCCAAGTGGTGGGAGGAAGGTGTACGGATGGAATGCATGCAGTTCCCAGGGTGACAAGTTTCAACCCTGGTGCATGCAAATAAAAGCCCTGAACTGAGCTGAGAATGGGCTCTCGCCTCCATTCGGAACCGAACCTCTGTGCATGGAACCCGTATGATCTCCGTCGAATATTCAGATGGATCTCTGAAACCGTTAGCTGTGTTTTGCCTGACGAAAACCGTGTAATACCTTGCCCAGAGCTATGAGTCGGGGTTTGTTCTAGTCAATCCGGAAACGTATTCCTGAACCAGAATTCCCTGTGCTGGACGCGAGTGGAAGCATTATGCGAGTGTAGGGGAAAGTGAGCTAGCCTGTGCGTGAAGCCTGCTCCGAAAATCATCCCGTGAGATTATCCTGTGACAGCTGAACCTTTTTGGAAAGCCTTGTCTATGTTTTCCTATGGATTGTTGTGATTGCGCAGCACTGGACTGCGTGAGGCTTGTTGTCCTGTGAGCGAATCCTCCAGGTGAGGGAGTGCGTAGAGGGAGAAGAGAACTCCTGAGAGAAATCCATGTAGCTGCCATAGAGCCCGGAGAATTCCGGTCTGGCCTATTCCTGTAACCCAAGGTAAGGGAGACTGGCAGCCGAAGGACTGTCTAGGTGACAAAGAAGGTGCACTCTCCTGGGGTGGAACAGGCATGTGGGGAATGAGGGTCTGTGTGCAGTGAGCGTGGGAGATTCTTGGGAGAGCTTCTTCTTGTTGAATGTGTATGTGTTGTCTTCCCTGTAACCTCAGCCTGAGTCTAGATTCCTTGCCCAGGGGTGGAGCTCGATCCCAGCTCGGGGGTGACCTACTGTTGAGCTGATGAACAGTGTGGTCTAAGGCTGGGAGGTTCGTGGAAGGCCTGCACTTGGTTGGTGATTTCTCCAGTTGATACAAGATAAGTATTCTGAATTATGATTTAACACATTTGGCATGACTGTGTTGTTCTGTATCATGTTTTTCCGCTGTGTAAATGAAATTAATGATGAATGCTATGGAACATTTAATTATAGCAGTACCCATATATTTTACTCTGAGTTGTTAAGTGTGTTTAATTCTGGTTAAATGCATTTGTTTTTAAATCCATGTATTGAATGGTAAACCGAGAGGTTGGGTGAACCTGGGTAGTGAAGGGTACACTACAAATTGGTACCAGAGCATTTGGTACACTACAATTTGGTATCAGAGCATTTGTTACACTACAGAGGAAATCGAAGTATTTCCTCAAACTTTAATGGATATACCATGATCCTGGTCTCAGAAACTAGAAATCCCAAAAGACAACCAGACCTAACGCAAAATATTCACTTATGAGGGGTCAACCGGATTCTATAGTAACAACATATTTCAAAAACAAGATGAAGGGGCGTATCATGGTACACTCTCTTACGAGAATGAGCAGCAAGATCGTTAAGGTAAGATTTGATTATATGGTTAAGATCGTGAAGAGTAAGGGTCATGGCACGTTGGAAGGTTTCTCCAACGTTTTTAAGGCAGAAAGGAATTTTCCAGTATGCGTAAGTAACCCAAGGACAAATAAATGTCATCTTGTGTTGGTCCTCAGGTTTAATTTTAATTTGGTTATACCCTGAAAATTCATCCATAAAATAAAATACTTCACTTCCCACACACTTGTCGAGAATCTTATCGATGAAAGGTTTCAGGAAGTTGTCTTTAGGATAGGCCTTGTTCGGGTCATGAAATTTCATACATACAAAGATATTTCCTTGCTTTTTATTCACAGGAATGAGATTGTATATCCATTCAGTCAAGGGAACTGGGTAGATGAAGCCAACATTAAGTAGCTTCTCCACCTTTGCCTTAATAACAGGGGCCTTCTAGGGATTGACAGCTATAAGACATTGTTGAATAGTTTTAGCATCCAGATAAGTTCTAATATCATGCTCGACAATATGAGGGTTGATTCCTGGCATCTCTTCATACGACCAAGAAAATACATCTCATAATTCCTTGAAGAGTTTGGTGTAGATCATAATTTCTTCTGGTGAACAATCCGCACTGATATGTATATTTTCAATCTTTCCAGGGGTACAAGAGATATCGATCATGACGGTAGGATAAATACTATGGAACTACAACTTGACTAATTATCTCTCTCCAAGTAGATCGAAAATGATTTTTTTCGATTCTTTCAAGATCTGGGAGAAAATAAGAGCGGTGATGCATATATTCCCATGGTTTGTCAGAACAATTCATGGCTTTGATGATATCTTCATCCAAATGTCTTATCGAGGAAATCATGTGAACAAGACAAGGAAGTGGCCCACATGGACCTGAGAATGGGATCCTCCTCATCTGTTGGCAAGGTAACAGGATCGGGATCGGCGGAAGAGTCAAGAACATCTTGATACACAATCTTTGCTACCGATAGTGGCATGACTATTATAGCATGTGACTGACCTTCACAAGATGAAATCGGGGAAGCTAGGGTCCAGGTATCACTAAAATAGGAAGTGTGGAAAGGAATGGACCTCCTTGTCAAAACTAGCATACCGGACATGGCATAAACATGATGAATCAGTGATGTGAATTTGAAAGTACCAATAAGGGAAGAATACATTCCGACACTGATATTCTCAGTTGCCAACTGAGAATTGTCGATCACAAGGATCGAGGGTCCAATAAATTCATTAGGACTAGAGTACGCAAAGGATAATTGGTCAATCATCATGATCTTCCCTTCATGAGGTAAACAAAGAGTTTGGAAGATGAACAATATGACGACGACCATAGCATAGGTCCAATTTCATCATAGTGACAAGTTATAATCAAGAGGCACATCAACTACCTTGACCTCCACCTCTACCATCTTCACACCTAACTAGACCATAAAGGAAGGAAGAATATTGTGAGGGTGGAAGGAATGACCGTCAAAAGCAGTCAACATGTTCAATGAATTAGAAAGAGTCGAAGAACTGAGAGCTTTCCAACATATCAGGGACATCACACATGTAGTAAAACCTTCATTAAAAAACACACATTTGATGGTATACTTTGAGTACTCCACGTGGATTTGGAATGCCATATGGTAAGGTAAGTGAGGCTTCACATCTATGACATCAAACTTGATAAATTTTGAGCCACTGGGTTCTAGAGCTTCTAACACAAATAGTAAGGCATTCCTCTATGAAGGACACATCTGGAGTACCTCCAAAGCTGACATCGCACAAGGGGTTTGACCCAAGTCCTCAAGAATAGAGTAGTTTTGGGTGACACTAGCATTTGGATTGTGGGTAGAGCGCTTGAGTACTCGTTTTGGAATATGAGGCAGTGGCTCTGTTTTTTCAATCTGTAAATTCATCTCTGGAGGAGGAGGAAGAGATTCTAGACCAGGAATATCTTGTGAAGAGATATAATCTCGAGATTGAGTGGATACATTAACTTTCACATCAACCATATTGATACATAGACGGTCTTCGTCTTGCAACGACGGGTTTTGACTCCCACCAGCCACAATTTCGGCATTTGAGGAACTTGAGGCCATGTGGTGGTTGTGTGGGAAAGGATTCATCAGCAAAACGGGTGGTAGAGATAATAGCCTCACAACTTCCATAAGTTTGGGGCATAAATGGTTAAGGTGGTCATCTATACAAATCGTACAGGGAAATTTTACCTTACGTCTTTCTCGTTTTCCCTCTCCAGCATTATTATTTGTCTTCTCATTATTACCATTTTCCTTGGGTTTATTACCATTTTTCCCACCCTTACGATTATTACATACTTTCTTCTTATTCCTTCCTGGTTTCTGGTTACCATTTGGGTTGGTTGACGATTGCATGGAATGTACATCCACTGACTGAGTGGGATTGGAAGACATAGACGAAGTTGGCCCTCCTGCAGATTGGTTTAGGCACAACTCTTTCAAATGTCTTGTTATCAAGTCTGCATATTTTACATTGGCGGAGCCTATAATGCCATCAGCATAAGGTCTAGGATTTTTTCTAGGGTCGTAAGTTGATCGCGACGCATTTGGAAGAATGTGGTATAACATCCCAGATTGGGCATATATGAGATCTAACTGTTGGTCATTAAAGATCGCTTATTCCTCAATGGTAACCCTGAATGTAGAAACATCCTCTGAGATAGGAGGTTGCAAAGACTTAAGGAACCATTATAAAAGAAAGGCTGGGGGTATGGAGGTCCTAATCAACCTCTTTTGTCTACGCCAGTCCTAGATATGATCCAAGATATGAGTGGCGGTGTGCTGGCGTAAAGTCAAAAAAATTTATAGGCAAACATCGTAACGAACTGACAACTGGAAGTGGTTAAGGAAGACCAACACCAACTGATTAAAAGTCCAATATGCCCCCCTAGGTAGCTTCATATACCATTTCACAATGACCCTAATGAGGGTGCGTTGAAATAATATTAATCGAATAGAATCATCATTAAGGGAATTCAAGGAGCACCATAGGTGAAAGATAGTAATGTGATCACTAGGATCCTCGCCATTCTTAACTTTGAACTTTGATATGTCTGAAGGAAGCTTGGTGGGGATGGGGGGCCATGTAAGAGCATGACTCACAAGGTCGTTCATAAAATTAGACAAGTCTGGAAGATTAAGAGTGGCCAGAAAAGGGAGAAGGGGTTGTGGCATCTGGCCCCAAGCTCCCGGGAAATATTGTACTTGAGGAACTACAACCCATCTAGGGTTTTGGTAAGCACCATGGCCCTATTTGGGATTGTAAGACCCTCCTTCAGGATGATTCATAAAAGATTGGTTGGGCATCATTCCATTAGGTATGTTCTGTTGGAGGTTATAAAAATTGCCCCTAGCCAGATTGGATTCGGGTTCAGGGTTTCCCAAAGCATAAAAATGACCTCCTCTGGGTGTGAATCTGGAGGATAGAGTTGGATTCATTATACCAAACATATTGGTCGGAATCGACATCGAGGAGGTAGGGGTGTAGGATGAAACTTGAGTAGAAGCTTGTCCGCTTGGTTGATTGTTCCACCCAAAAGAAAGAGGATTAGACTTGGGGTTAAAAGCAGGAATACCTCCCATATTAGGAGTCGTTTGAAGGATTTGAGAACCACCAAAAGAAAAATGAGTATAAGGAAGTGTATTTCTCCCAAGTCCAATGCTAGAATTATGGTTAGCAGTTGGGATGGTGTTCAAAAAATGCAAAGTAAAGTTCAACATACCATAGGAAAAGGGACTAGAGGCTATATGGATGGACTAAACATTATAGCCTGGTGAGTGACCAAGAGACCCAAAAGGGTTTGAGGAAAGAGATTGATCTTTCAATATAGGCCGAGCCATAGTAATGATAGGTGCCTCTGTCACTACAACCATTGTGGTTGAAGGATTCAAAGGGGTTCCATTAACTATAGTGGGTGTGGGATTCGAAGGACTCCCATTGTTATCAAGAATAGGTTCAATACTCATCCTTGTAGAATCACAAGTCTGAACAGTGGATGTGTGTGTACCAGGCCTAATAACTCTACACCTTTTAGAAGGTAAAGACTCAAAATTAGGTGGTAACTGTAACAATCAATGGGACTGGTGGAGATGTTGGTCCGACTCCACTATGACATAAGACTCTAAAAATGAAAAATAAATCCTAGATCCAACTAGTAATCAAAGATCACAGAGTAAACTGGTTTAAAGTGGTCTGCCTCCCTAAAGAAGGTGTGTCTTGCCCAAGAGGGGCCTGAGAGTCCTTGCAAAAGATTGTATGTAACATAATTAGTTATAAGGTCCCTCATGGTCTTAACAACTAGTCGGTCAGATCCCCCCGGAGAGGTAATCCTCCATAAAGGTTATGTGTTGTCTGACCCTTATCTGACCCAGGGTACCTACATAATAACCCCTGCAAGTAACCTATGTGGCACCTAAGTCAAGCAACTAATAAACCACTATATAATTGATGCACATGTGAGAAGTCATAAGTCAGGTCCACCGTATGGGTAGGGTAACAAAGACAGAAACCTTGAAAGCACCTCCTCTCATGGAGGTAAGGGCACTAACAAGATCCCCAAATATGAATAGATCCCCGAAAATATCTCTGACGCTAAGAAGGTATCGGGGGAGTATCCCTTCAACCAACCTCATGTGACCTTGTGATTAACTCCAGTGGGAGCAGAGCCTCTTGATATTACCAATTATATAATGGATTTTTCCACTCCTTTTCTCAGAAATATATGTTGACTTAATTTCCTTGGAAAATTTTACTCACAAAATCCTAAGCTAGTTTGTGCACCCTAGAAAATAAAATCATGACTAATCAATTTTAATTTATAGCATTAATTTTAGTGGTCGTGATTACTCTAAAAGGTATGGTAGTGAAACTCATGATGTTATGATTCTGCAAGAAAAGTAAATATGAATATAATGCAAAGTCCTAACTTCAACTTTCAATGAATGATATGTTTCTAAAAACCAATGCAATTTTCAATTTCAAATCTGCAATTCTAAAGTAAAAATGAAATCTTTCATTACATGCACTAAGCTAATGACAAGGAATCAAAAGACCAAAATGCCAAGCAATGCAAAATGCCTAATATTTTTGTATTTTCAATATACTAAAAATGAAAATGCATGGACTGAAAAGCAACTTGATATATAAACTCTATCGTGTATAGTCAAAGATAACTCAAGCATGATACCAAGAAGTAAAACACCCAGCCCAATGTACAAAGACAATCAAAATGAAAATATGATGAGAAAGACTCCACCCAAAAATTCAACCACAGATAGGTTTCCTGTCATTCCACAAGCACTTAACATGCACTACAGAGACCTAAGAAGACTTAGCAAACATTAAATCCCACCCAACAACCACCAGACCCAAAAAAAGAAGAAGGAAAGGTGATGTACGTGACTGTTTAGGAAAAAAGAGCGTATGTATGTAGCTTGCAGAGGGAGAACCTTCATATGTATGCGACTGTCAAGGAATAAAGCACATATGTGTTTCAAAAAACAAGGCTAGGTAAGGGCGAAGGCTGACAACTTAGACCCAGAGTGAAAAGAGGTTGTCAAGCAATGACATGACAAGAAACACAATAGGAACAAGAGCAATCTAAGGAGAAAATTAATACAAACCCTAAGAAAGAAGATTCAATCCCTAGTATGGTCGTTAATTCTTTTACGAGGAAAATCTCTCTATGGCTAGGGTAAACCACAACATACGGAAATGACTGCAAAAATCAACTCTCTTCTCAAGTATGCTATGTAAACAAATGTGATAGCAAGACAAGGAAAAAGGTCTACCTCGTCCAGATGTTCGATCAAGTCCATCGTTGATCACTTGACCCAAATAAATATACCTACAACTATTCCTCAACAACCAAGCAAAGGAAGCATATGGTGATAATAAAATATGTTAGCACATTCAATATAATAATCTATAAGTAAACATGAAAAATATGCCCATGGAATAATAATTCAAATACTTGCAAGATATCAATTGGACAGGAAAAGAGTATTTATATTAATATATGATCAGTAGAAGTGAAAATGTTACAGACTTCTGTGTCGGCACGGTTCGGAACCGAGAAACTAAGTTCCTTCTAGCTAGGCCTCCACCACTTCAATCCTCCACCAAAGGAAAGCTCATAAAATAAAAACAATGAGGTTCTCATTCAATAAGGGAAGAGCTTGGGGAATGAACACTCTGTTTAGACTTAAAGGGAAAAGGGATGGAGACTCAATATGAAGTAAATAATTTCTCCAGAGTAACTTTGCTCTCAAACTTGAATTCTTTCTTCTCTTTCCATAGCTTGGAATTGGCCCATTTATAGCCTTCAAAATGGAACTGATGGGTCGAGTGAGAACATTTCGAGTATATGGAAGGCCAAGGATCATAGATCGCCTTTCGTGACATGGAAACCCAACATTAATTTTCATTTTTTGGCACAAATCCCAATGTACGCGCGCTGTAATAGAGCAGCCTACGTATACGCATGCTATATAGTAGGCAAGATGCGTACATGTGGAAAAATATGTATTTTTAGATCTAGATTTTACAAACAGAGATGATAAGTCTACATAAGGAAATGTAAAAAGGCCTTCTATGCAAGACTACATAGGGTGAGACAAATCTTGCTATAACACATGTGACATATCATCGATTATATTATGATTTTGTATATGGATCATTGACAATGTTTCATCGATGGATGCAGGTTGACGAATGCTTACTAATATATCTCACATAAGAGGTAAAGGGGCCCTGCACATAGATCACATATTGAGGGATATGTGTGGTAGCATCCCTGTCACCGCCTACTAGCACTCCTGCCATGGTTCGAATTGTAGGTTAATGATTACCTAGTAGGAGAGGTTCATGATGTCGTGAGGGCAGAATGAGACAGTCGGTCATGAAGATTCTAAGGGGCACACAATAAGGATTCCTTATTCCTTAGAATCCCTTAGTCTCTCACAAGGTCGACCGAATGGAGTGTTTACTCCAAGGGTTGTACAACTACCAAAACCATTCAAAGGCGAGTGGCACCCTTGGAGCACATAGTGCATCTTGAAGGGAACGTTGCGAAAACAAAACTTGAGTCAATCAATCTAGGTGGCCTAGAAAACCTTGAAGGACTAATTGTAAACCTGTAAAATCCTTAGGCCTTGTCATATATGAATAATTAATGAGTAATTTATTACTTTCTAATCCGAAATGAAAGTCTAAGCCTATTCAAAAATTAAGCCTAAGTCCATGTTTTGTAAGAACACTAAAATTAAATTATAAATAAAATTAATAGGGATGAAGTAAGTCAAGTTAAGAATTAATAAAATGTGAAATATATTTAAAGATTTGATATAAGGCACATGTGTGAAAGAAAATATAAAAAGAGGGTTTTTAAAATAAGAAATAAATAAACATGAAAGAATGTGTATGCATAGAAAGGTATCTAGAGTCTAGTTAACACTAGTTTAACTAAGAGAAGACTCATATTCTAACTCAACTTAGATTTAGTAAGGCGTCAGTCATTAAATGAGAATATGGCGAATAAAGAGACAACTATGAGTGATTTAAGGATCAAATTTGGGAAATGTGGGGGAAATTGACTTTTAATTAAAATAAAATATGGAATTATTTGTGCAACTTGGGGAAGAGGGTGACAAATGTGAAGAGGAATAATTATAAATTAATTAATGAAAAATAATCATTTTTTGTGCAAGTGGGGAGGTGTCAGTGACAAAATTCCTATAAAGAAAATGGTCAAGATGGGAAAGGGATGACACACTAGTTATTGGTAAAGTTATGCTGCGAAATTATTGTTGAATAGTTTTATTTGTGAGAATTGGGATGCCCAGCTTGAGAGAGAGTGGTGGTTCTACACTGTGAGAGAAACTTAGTGCTAGAGGATTTCTGGTTGTGTGTGTGGTACTTTTGCGGCTCGGAGGATAAGGGGGAAAAAGACTAAACTTAGCGTTGGTTGGGAGGTAGCGATGAATTCTCCGTGATTAACAAGCAGGAGAAGGGATCGGCTTACGATATTCTTTTATCTTCACATAGAGATTGTAGTGGATTTATTTATATGAACGGTATGTGTTGGGTATAAAAATTTTCATTGATTGTTATAGCTATTAAGAGGCTTTATTGGTTCAATCTAAATTCTAGTTATTGTATTGGTTATGGATACCTATGGGTTTCACATCGTGTTGTAGTTTGATTTTATAAAATTTAGTCCAGGATTGATCAACCCTTAGTAACCAATGTTGAATGCAAGGATGAAATTTGTAAGATATTTTTATTGCATTAACAAAAGCATGAGATCATGGGATAATCTTGGCATTTAGCCTGTGTAATAAGTTGATGGTTATTCAATGGGCTACTGACCTTGCGCGGAAGAGTGGCTTCGATGGAAATTTTTCCTATATGTAAAGATCTTCCTGTACCGAACTTTCAAATATCGTAACCTCTGTCTATCTTCAAAACCGCGGTTGTTGTATGCATGTGTAAAATAATCTTCGTTGGAAAGAAAGGCCAAGTGTCTCGACTTTTAATCTTAACCTATAGATTCGACTGGGGTTGGTTCCCTCATTGTTGCATAATACTGTTGCGTGGGTGAAATTAATCATTCTGGTCACGCCTAGAAGCTTGACGGTCATGCAAGTCTGGGTTCCATTGCATGGATATTTTCCCCCGTATTTAAACCATAGAGAATTGTGATTACGCCGAAAGGCGTACACCTATTGACAATGGACAAATTTAATAGGGGTTTAGTGTTTAATAAGTTTTCTATGGACAGGATTAAATATGGCTGGAATATTCTTAATAGTCACACAAAATAAATGGCTGTGATTTCAATCATTAACTTCCTAGCTATTATAAAGATGTCAGTTTATGTGTTTACTTTTTTACATTTACCTAATCATTTTTTAAAATTACTTTGATAGCTAACTGATTGCCACGTAAGTGATTAACAAAAATTAAAATATTAACACCAGATAAATGAAGCCCAACAGTTTATTTGTTAATAGATAATAAAATTTAATATATTCTTTTAAAGATTCATTTCATCTTCTCAGCTTTTCTGAGTTCACCAGCTGCTATTTTGCTGTTGTGTTAGTTATATAAATCCCGATCTTTGTTGCAAGTTAACTGATTGCCACGTAAGTGATTAACAAAAATTAAAATATTAACACCAGATAAATGAAGCCCAACAATTTATTTGTTAATAGATAATAAAATTTAATATATTATTTTAAAGATTCATTTCATCTTCTCAACTTTTCTGAGTTCACCAGTAGCTATTTTGCTGCTGTGTTAGTTATATAAATCCCGATCTTTGTTGCATTGTGCACTATTGATGGACACCTGTGGAATTTTCCCTTGGCGCTTATCTGAGTGTTCTTTCCTCGTGAGCTTGCATTTGATTTGTATCCTTGGTTGGCGCATAGTTCAGAAGATTGCTTTAGACTTCGCACAGGCTCTTAGTTATTATCATGATTGTTGTGTTCCTCATTTTCTTCATCGAGATATCAAGCCCAACAATATTTTACTGGACAATAATCTCAATGCTTGTCTTTCGGACTTTGGCCTGGCGAGGCTTCCAGAGGTCTCTGAAGCACATGCAACAACATATGTACATGGCACTTTTGGGTATGTTGCTCCAGAATATGCTGCTACATGTCATGTGTCTGATAAGGAAGATTTTTATAGCTATGGCGTGGTGTTTCTGGAATTACTTTCTGGCAAGAAGTCTCTGGATCCATCATTCTCTTCCTATGGGAATGGGTTCAACAATCTTTCCTTGGGCATGCATGCTGGTTAGAGAAGGCGGAGAACATGAGTTTTTCATCCCTGACTTATGGGAGACAGGGCCTCATGAAGATTTAGTAGAATCACTTCACCTTTCTATTATGTGTACGATAGAGTTACTTTCAGCTAGGCCTTCTATGAAGAAAATTGTGAAGTGTTTAAAACGGTTACAGCCTCCTCCTTTGATCTAGTCATGCCTTTTTCATTTTTTATATTATTTCATAATAGAAAATTCAAGTCTGAGAATCCAATCTTCTCATTTTCAATCCAACGAGGTGCCTCAACAAATATTTTAAAATCCCCTTCCCCATTTTTGAATGGTATATGTTTGGCCATGTTTATTGACTCGTAGTTCCTTGTCGATGAAATATTCCAAATGATTAGAAGCAATATATTCCTCTTGTTTGGTGTTACAGTTGTCACAGACTTTAAATATTTTAATTCTTTCACCGTTTGGTGTTAGAATTTCCCCATAGAGGGTTTTTCTCCATATTATTTTCCCCTTCCCACAGGGTCCATAATTTTGAATTCCATAAAGAAAACATGATATAAGGGCACATTTTTCATAAGGTGATGCCCATTCCTTCTTTGTCCTATTTTTATTAATATTAAAAAGGGTTAATAAATGAGAGGTTTCTTTCTTTTGGATATCTCATGAGCCTCTTAGGATGTGTTTCAACTTTCAGGAATTATGAGGTTTTCAGTAATTGCATCATATCACATTTCTCTTTATTCATGCAAGTTGCAATGTCAAATCAAATGAATCAATTGCAATGTTAAGTCAACATTAATGATATATGCAATTATACTTTGTTTGTTGAGCTATGGTCTAGCCGCAAGTTAAATTCCTAGCAAGCAAGGTCTTGTAAATACTGCATCCATGACCAGGTGAAAGTACCGACAACCTCAATGGACTACATAATTGCAATTTAATATAAGCAACAATGTTGTGGGTGTCAAGCAAGGTCTTGTAAATACTGCATCCATGACCAGGTGAAAGTACCGACAACCTCAATGGACTACATAATTGCAATTTAATATAAGCAACAATGTTGTGGGTGTCAATCCTTATTAGTCCCTGGATGATGAATTGGCAAATTGCGCAAATTGTAAAATTGATTAGTCATTCATTTCATTACTGTGGAATTTAATTTCTTCATAAAATAAACATTATATATATAGTTCTTATTATTCATATGCTTAAATTGATGACTAATGGACTAGAGATATTACATTTCTTGAAATAATTTTTAGTAGAATAAAGGATTATTTGCACTGTGATGAATTGATGATTAATTATGTTGATAATTTTTAGACTTGAATTGCAGTGTATGATTGGATTAATGGGATTTAGATACTTCTTTGTTCCTCAGAAAAGTCGCCAGTCCTCAGACCTTAAATGGTCAAAATAAATCAGATGAATTGTGGACTTGAACGTTGTTTATTTGTCTTGGAGGTCCTAACCATGCAGGGTAGGTTGGGTGGGTAGTTCTTTTAATATTCAGTGATATGGTTGATCAATTATTAGTATATTACTTTAGTTGATCATGATGTGTTGATTTGTGTCAATGTTTATTATGATGACGTGTGGAATATGTGCAACTATTAGTTATGTTAATGCAATGATTATGTGTTGTTATTAGTTATGATGATGTGTCTCTTGCGATGCTATGAATTATTTTGTGATGATTTTAATATCCTAAGGCGATGATTTTTTTTTACCTATTTTACATCGTTATTCGTTGTCGAACGAAGGGGACATTACATGAACATATTATCATTTTCGCAATGTGACACAAATATCCTATCATCATAATGTGACAAACAATGTTCTATCATTGCAATGCGATGCGTGTATCCATATCATCGTAATGCGATGAACATACGACATTTATGTTCATCACATACCCATATGACATATGATGAACATACAAAATTTATGTTCATTGCGTAGCCACCTTTTAATTATATTTCCCGTCATCGAAATGTGTTGAACATATCCCCATGTCACAGTATCCCCATCATCATCAATATAAAACAAACAATATCTTGTCGTCACAATGTTATCAACATAATTGTAGCATACCCTCCATTATGACAACAAAAAGTGACGTATAATAGGTAAATATTTTCTTTCGTTTTTCATTAGGATATTAAACTCGTTACAACATAAAAACAACACCACAAGTGATACATCATCATAAATAAAATGACACATAAGCCATGCATTAACATAAATGTTAGTGATGCATAATCAATGCATAAACATATATATAGAGACACAATTGTGTACATCACAATCACTTGAACAAAATATACATAAAGATCCACGATGTTACTGAACATTAAAATAATTACCCACCCAACCTATCCTGCATGCTTAGGACCTCCAGGACACATAAGCAATGCTCAAACCCAAGATTCATCTAATTGATTTTAACCATTTAAGGTCTCAGGGTTGGCGATTGTTTTGAGGAACACGAATGTGTCTAGATTCCACTAATCCAATCAAGCTTAAATCCAATTAGATCAACAATCATGCTCACTTATCAAGAAATCATGGAGCAAGAGTAATATAATTACTAAATAAGTCAACATCAATATTAATTTAACGGCGCAAGAGAATATAATCATTGATACAATCATATATCAATTTTATTTAAGGGAGCAAGAGTAAATTATTTACATGACCAATAATACACCACTTTAATTTCAAGGTGTAAGAGTAATCATCAATTTTACTTCGTGGCACAAGTAAATAAAATCACATAACCATTCAAACATTGCATTAAATTCATGACGCAAACATGAACAAGTTCTAAAATGATCATACATCAGCATTTATATAAATACTTAATTAATCACGCATCAACATTATTCAAGGCACACAAGTAAATTTAATTACTAAATTAATCACTCATCAACATTATTTTAAGGCACGAAGAGATCCCCCAATTTTATTTTCATAAAAAGTGTGACCCTTAAGTAAATCAATTGTCTATCTTAAAATGTGATATATCTAGGTTAACATTGTGAGGGTTTCATGGTATCTGACTAAACCTTGGTAAGAATTGAACGAGATCTTTCTCATCTCAAGCGTCATAGTAACGCAAGTGCTAACTTCCAATCCAAGTTAAGGAAGTCGGATTCTATTTAAAACCATAAATAAGTGCCCATTTATTATCTTTTAATATTGTTTTAAATTTAAGGATAACAAACGATGAAGGCCATAAAATACAATACTTATTCCTAACTTAAAATTCCAATTAAAATTAAAAGAATCGAGAGTGCAAATAACATAAATACCATTAGAATGTATGATCCTAAATCCTTAATATAACCATGTGTACATTATATAGTCGAAGGTCTCTTTTCCCTTGATGTAAACGTCCTAATCCATATTCTAGGAAATTCATTATAGATAAGGTGAATTATAAATTATCCCATAAGACATTTCAACCTCCACCTTTGGAGGTATGAATATATATCCAATTGCTAAATCCTTTGTGTGAAGATAAAGATGGATGGTATAAGGGATCAAAAGTCATGAAGGGTCTAAGGCAATGCATCTTCAATAATTATTTTTCAAGGCTAGTGAATAATAAGGCAAAATGAGTATACAACAATCCTTAGGTTAGCAATATTTTATCATGCAACAACCAATTGAATTTCTAGTTTTAGGATAATTAGAAGTTATAGTTTATGAGTAAATACAAAAAGGAAATTAATCTAAGAATAAAATTTCCTTTAGACGAAGACAACTTAGAGTACCCTACACTTTGTCTCATTCATTGTCTACAGAGAAAGAAATTAAATAACTCTCATAGAAAATTCCTCACATTCACACACACAGAAGGGTACATTTCCCGAGATCGGGTCAACTATCAACACAACCTCCCTTTTGGGATGGTCTAGTGTTGAGAAAAATACTAGCACACATAATCGATATTCAGGGGAGTCAAGGTTGGGTTTAAATAAAATGTAGGTGAAAATATTGTCTAGGCAAAGTGTTAAGTAAAGCTCAAGGAAATCAGTGGGAGACTATGTCAAGATTGGTTCTCCCTCCCCTTATCACTCAACCCTCAAGTTTTCAATCCTCCAATATGGTGCCATTAAGGATGAACCCTTGGACGAAGGCGATGCAAAGGAGATTAATCAATACATGGAAAAATCACATACAAAAAAAATGAAGAGGGTATCAGATGATGCTCGCGAAGAGATTCAACAACAATGAGAAAATCAAATACATAAATAAAACACAGGGTTCCAGCAAATAAACGAAAGGTGATTCACCACACTGGGAAAATCACACACAAAACACATAGGGTTTTAGGAGAATGAACGCAAGGATATTCACCACATTGGGAAAATCACACCAAAAAAAAACATAGAGTTCCAGAGAATGAGCATAAGGAGATTCACCACACTGTGAAAATCACACACAAAAAAAATGCATAGGGTTTTGGAGAATGAACGCGAGGAGATTCACCACACTGGGAAAATCACAAACAAAAAAAAATGAAGAGTTCTGGAGAATGAGCGTAAGGAGATTCACCATACTAGGTAAATCAAACACACAAAAAAAATGCAGAGGGTTTTAGGGAATGAATGTGAAGAGATTCACCATGCTGGGAAAATCGCATACAAAAACACAGAGGGTTTTAGGAGAATATCCCACTGGTTCCCTTGGATTCTAGAAGGATAAGAATAATATGAAAGGAGTGGGATAACTAGAAAGTAGATGCCCACATTTCCAACAAACATAGTGGATTCACTCATGAGATACCTTGCTTAGATTGTAGATTTGATGTTGGGTATAACCAGAATTTCAAACACAAGAGTAAAATTTTAAATTTTATTGAGACTTCTAAAATTTAAATAGCTTGAGGTTATCGTTGTAGATTAATAGGACTACATAATATCCCTGTCAACTCCCTTGGAGCGAACAAATCTTCTACTGTGGAAGGAGAAAGGACATCCAACTTTCTCCCATCGCAACCCTGCACATCAATTCTATTTAATTCATTGAGAAGACAACGAAAACGCAATAATTAGGAATACACTTATAGATCTTACAAATACATCAATACCTGGTCTATTCAATCATAATATTTTCAACATGTTATGTAATGGAGAAAAAAAACTCGATTATACAATCTCTCCTACATCCTGATAATCCCTCAAGGAGTAGGTCTACACAATATCATGATGCTACACAAGCTACAATAATTATAATCACTAGTTTAAACAATAAAATCAATGCAATGACAGAATCCATAAAATACCGTAGCCGACGACGAAGATGGCCTGGAGCTGACCTTCGAGAATAGGTGTTCCTTCTAACCTCCCTCTTGCTAATCGTTCAGACTTCATTGGTACCTCTCATCCGACTCTAGGGGTACTCTTCTTCCCCCTTATCCCCCAAAGATGAAAAAGGACCACACACACACACAACCAAAAATCCTCTAGCTCCTAGCTCGTCTCACAAGGTAGAGCCACCACTCTCTCTCAAGCTGGGTATCTCAACTCTCATAAGTAAAACCATTCAAATTTCTGCAACATAACTTTACTCATTACCTGTGTGATCCATTCCTCATCTTGCCCATTTGTTTTATAGGAGTTTCCTTAATGACACATTCACTTGCACATTTAATTCACTTTTTAAATAATTAATTAAGAATTATTTCCCCCATACACTTGTCACTCTTTCCCCAATTTGCACAATTAAATCCACATTTTATTTTAATAAAATTCAATTTCCCTCACCCTTCCTAAAATCACTCCTTAAATCACTCATAGTTGTCTCTTTATTCCCCTTATTTCCAATTAATGACTGACGCCTTTCTAAAACCGAGTTGAGGTAAAATAGGAATCTTCTCCTAGTTAGACTATTGTTAACTAGACTCTAGATTCCTTTCTATGTGTACCCATTCCTTTAGCTTTATTCCATCATTACCTTAAATTCCAATTTGGAAATTACTTGCACATATGTGTATTAAATCAATCTTTATATTTATTTTATTTTCCTTGATTTCTTAAGTTGATTACTTCATCCCCTCATTAATTAATTTATAAATTTATTTTTTAGTCTTCTTACTAACTTAGACTTAGGCTTAATTAAAATTTTACATCCAAGGGATTAAACTCTTATAGGGATTATGATTAATAAATTCAATCCTTAATTAATTAATTAATCGATTGATCTGACAGTGCTCAATATTTTACGAGGTTAATTTTTCGCTCAAGGTTTTCTAGGCCACCTAAATTCATTGAATAAAATTTTATTTACGTGACGTGCCCTTCAAGACACACTCTTTGCTCCATGGGTGCCACTCTCCTTTGATTCAAATTTTTAATTACGTGACGTGCCCTTCAAGACACACTCTATACTCCAAGGGTGCCACTCTCCTTTGACTAGTTTTGGTAGTTGTCAAGCCCTTGGAGTCAATACTCCATTCAGACGACCTTGTGAGAGACTAAGGGATTCTAAGGAATACGAACCCTACCTTATTGCGCTCCCCTTAGAAATATTCCTGAGCTAATTTCTTAGTCTTATCTCACGACATCGTGGACCTCTCGAACTAGGTAATAATTAACCTACAATTCCATCCATGACGAGAGTGCTAGTAGGCTATGACATGGACACTGCCACACCTGTCCCTCAATATCCAGTCTATGTGAATTTACCCTTTACTCCTTATTTGAGTTATATTAGCAAGAAATCATCAACCTGCATCCATCAACGAAACACTGTCAATGATCCATAAACAACATCATAATATAATCGATCATATGTCACACATGAATAAATTAAATACTCAAACCAATACAATCCACTCCCTAACTCAATCTGGATTCCAAGGAGGTCCATTGATTCCATCAACATCACAATATGTCAAATGTCCTACACACTCAGGGGAAACTCGTCAATAACATATGTCATTACATATATATCAAATAACATAATATCATAATCCATCAACATCATCACAAAAAGCCATAAGAAAACCATAACCATGGACTATAACTGGATCACTTGCACGCAATTGTCCTCATAGAATAAGTCAATAACATGTGATCACAAGAGTGGAATGTTACATACACCCCCTCTTGTTTTAAACTTCATCCTAAAGTTGTACAATATATAAAATGTAGTAACTAAAGCATCTGACAAGATCTATGTCTAAACTATCAAATATATATGGAAATTGTTGGGACATATTATATGGATCCTCCCAAGAAGTCGAGTGTGGACTATAATTGTCCCACTGGACCTTGACCTAATCAACTGTTTGACACTATAGCTATCGAATGCGATGGTACATAATTCATATTATCTCCACCATGAGTGCACCCTCGTCCGACACCTGCAAATAACTCATGTTAATCACATGTCTAGGATCACTAACATAAAGTCTCAAAATAGATACATGAAAAACATCGTTCATATGCCTCAAAAAATGAGGCAAGGATAGTCGATCGGACACATGTCTCTTCCTTTCCACAACTTTGAAAGGTCCCAAAAACCTAGGAGATGTTTTAACACCCTTTCCAAACTTGATCGAACTCTTGTGCATTTTCACCCACAAGAGAACTCGATCACCAACTTCATAATTACAGTCAATGCGATGAGCATCGACATAACTCTTCTACTGATCTTGCACTTCTTTAATCCTTATTATTATCAATTGCATTTGTTCTTCCATTTATTGGATTTCTTTTGGTCCTACGAGGACCCTATCCTCAGGTTGATCCCATCTCAATGGAATCCAACACAGTCACCCGTAAAGAAACTCAAATGGTGCCATCTTAATGGTATTTTCATACTTGATGTAAGCAAACTCTACCAGTGGCAAGAACTCTTCCCAACGCTTTTTTTTGGTCCATCATATACATATGCAACATATCTTCCAAAATTTGGTTCGTTCTTTCTATCTTCTCATCTATCTTAGGATGATATGTTGTACTAAAGTTTACTTGTGTCCCCAAGGCCTCTTGGAAGCTAGTCCAAAAACGTCCTGTAAATACTAATCCTCTATCAGATATAAAAACTCTAGCTATGTCTAGTGCCTGATACGTCATGTGCACAGGAATAAAATTTTTACTCTTTGTCAGAGTGTCAACTACCATGGAAATCAAGTCATGCCTCCTTTCCATCAACAAAAGTCCAACAATAAATTCCATCGAAATGACCTCCCATTTCGATTCTGGAATAGCATGTGGTTGTAGTAATCCTGTCGGATGTCTGTGTTCAGCCTTCGCTTGTTGACATTCTAGACACCTTGACATGTATCTAACTATGTCCGCCTTCACTCCTTTCTAGAAGAATAATGGCTTAAGGTCTGCCCTCAAGTTCGTGACTCCTAGACGAGCCATGTACACTGCTCTATGAGCTTCTCTTAATATCAAACTTCTCAATTCGTCGTTAGGTGGTACATAAATCTGGTTATTATACATCATAAATGTGGTGTACCAATTGATCTGATACCAATTTGTAACGTACCAATCGCTCTGATACCAATTTTTAGTGTACCAATTGGCTCTGGTACCAATTTGTAGCGTACCCTTCACTACCCAGGTTTCCAAACCCCTCAATTTACCATTATACATGAATGTTTACATA
>ML795805.1:150321-168356 GCA_009831015.1 Picea engelmannii
GCATATTCTTAGTCGTCCTCCAAAATCAATGGGTCAGATTTATTGTTCATAACTTTCTTGCATTTATCAAGGCATCCGTTAACATGTTTACTTTTTAACATTTACCTAATCACATTAAAAAATTACTGTAAAGATATATAATTGCCACGTTTAAAATTAAGTAAGATTAAACCACGTTCTGTTTCTGAACCAGTCTGATGTCCACGCGTTCCATTTATCAACCCAAACGTTTCATATTACCAGCCGCCATCTCATGACCGCCTCCTTACCGTGTGTCTGTGAATTGTGAAGTGCCCGCCACATATTATTTATCTACTGGAGTGAAATGATTACGATAGACAAAATGGAGAAAACAAATATGAATGCAGAACTCAAGTTTTCCATATTCGCGGATCACATCTAAACTGCGGGTTACTGTACCAGCCGCAGCTTGTTTTGAAATCCAAGAAACAATGAAGTAAACAACGACTTTGCTGCCCCAATAATTAAAACGTTTTAAAAATACGTTGGCATAGTTAATACAGGTTTTTGTATGGTGCTGGTAATAAAAATGAATCTGTAGCTTTCAAAGTGAATATGAAGCGTAAAGAGGCTTTAAAATATGAAGCGTAAAGTATTGAATTTATCTTAATTGTATTGAAATAATTGTATTTGTTATCTTTGAACAAAACCCTAATTACGGTTTATTCTAGGGTTTGTAGATTTATTATGCCTTTCGACGTTTATCAGCCACATAATTGTGGCTGTGCTAGTATTTAATTCATTTAGAAGACAATGACAATGTAAGCATTAGGAATCCACCTATAGATCTTATGAAGACATCAAGAATTGGTCTATTCAATCATAATCTTTTTAACATGTTACGTAATGGAAAAACAAAACTCGATTATACAATGTCTCCTACATTCTAGTAAGCCCTCAAGGAGTAGGTCTATACAATCTCATGATACTACACAATATATAACAATTATAACCACTAGTTTAAACAATAAAATCAATGTAGTGAAAGAATCCATAAAATACCATAATCAACGACAAAGATGGCTTGGATCTGACCTTCAAAAACTGGAGTTCCTTCCGACCTCCCACTTGCTAATCGTTGAGACTTCACCTGTACCTCCCAGCCAATTCTAGGGGTACTCTTCTTCCCCCTTATGCCCCCGAGCTGCAAAGGGGCCACACATACACACAACCAAAAATCCTCTAGCTCCTAGCTCGTCTCACAAGGTAGAGCCACCACTCTCTCTAAAGCTGGGTATCTCAACTCTCATAAGTAAAACTAGTCAAAATTCTGGAACATAACTTTACTCATAACCCGTGTGATCCATTCGTCATCTAACCCATTTGTTTTATATGAGTTTCTTTAATGACACATTTACTTGCAAATTCAATTAACTTTTTAAATAATTAATTAAGAATTATTTCCCCCATACACTTGTCACCCTTTCCTCAATTTGCACAATTAAATCCACATTTTATTTTAATAAAAATTATTTTCCCTCACCCTTCCTAAAAGTATTACTTAAATCACTCCTAGTTGTCTCTTTATTGCCCTTATTTCCAATTAATGACTGAATTTGGCAATTACTTGCATGTGTGTGTATTAAATCAATCTCTAGATTTATTTTATTTTCCTTGATTTCTTAAATTGACTACTTCATCCCTTCATTAATTAATTTATAAATTTAGTTTTTAGTCTTCTTACTTCATCTATAGTCTTGTTCAACCAATGTCAACCATAGTCAACCATAATTAATCACAATCAATTAGAGTCATGGTCAACCAAGGTCAACCATAGTGAAGGTCTATGAAATTTAACCATGGTGAAGGTCTATGGAAGTTAACCATGGTCATGGTCAACAATAATTAACTATTATCATGGTAATCCAAGATCAACCACAATTAACCATGGTCATGTATTATTAATGTATTACTACTTTAATACTGTATTTATTAATGTACGTTAGACCAATTCGGTCTTAGTGGATGTTAATCATCATCATAATTAAAATATTAATACTTTAATCATGTATTTTTAAATGTATTATTTATTGATATTTATGAGCATATGAATAATGTTTGATTGTATTAATATTTTAACCTACTTATCTAAACAATTGATGATGATGATGATGATTAACGTCCACTAAGACCGAATTGGTCTATCATACCTTAACAGGGTAAGTGATTACTTGTGATTCTTTAGAATTTTGTTTCTGTGCTCGAAAAGCATTAAGAGAAGCTTTCCAATATCACCTTACTTTTGTTGAATTAAGAGGTTAGGAAAGTTGGTAGTGTGACAAATATTTTGAAAATGAGATGTAATATGGGTATAGGCTAGACAATCTAAGAGAAAGTGATTTTCATCTTCAACCTTCTTAGTGTCACAAAGGTGACACACTCTTTCATCCCATGGCGTTTTAGGAATTGACCAACGTCCGGTTTCACTATGGAGCTCATGAGAATTTGTTCTTATCTTAGCAATGCTTATTTTTTTTCTTTACACTTGGAAAAACAAATAGATAATTTTGATCTTCTAAATTAGGGTTGATTACATCTTTATAATACCTTAATTTTGTTTTTTCCTCTAACTCTTTATCACACCACTTTTTCTCCTTAAATTTTGATTTGATGTTTCTCTTAATAGTATCTTTATTCTGCAAAATGGTGTCTTCCATGATTCTCCAATAGTTTAGCCAAGACTGGGCATCTTTATGCCTTTATGCCATCCTCGCTTGAGTCGGTGGTGGTTATGACTCAAATTTTGAAACAATTTTAGGAAGCCTCGTCTTCCATGTTGTTTAACTTGTTCTTATACATTAGGTATCTATTCATAGCCATGTTGATGTACTACTAATAATTTATACTTTATTAATGTATATATTTTTTATTAATATATTAATCAATAATGCATTAATAATATATTTTATTGATGTATGAATAATGATTTACTGTATTAATACTTAAATCTAATAATGTTATACTTTAATGTATTTATTCCATAATGTATTATAAATATAATTTTACTTTAGTGCATTAATTTATTATTGTTTTTTGTTTACTTTAAAATTTTGTTAATGTATACATGCTTTATAGATGTAATAATTAATTTAATACTTTAATATTTTTACACCGAAAGGCATACACCTATTGACAACGGGAACATTTAATGATCTTCTAACCATAAATTTCAATCGTATGGTTATCAATTGAAGATGCTAGCATATTCTTAATCATCCTTCCAAATTAATGAACGAGATCTCATGTTCATAACTTTCTAGCATTTTTAAAAGCTTCAATTAACCTTTTTACTTTTTAACATTTACTTAATATGATTAAGAAATTACTGTGTGACCATCTAATTTCCATGTTCAAATGATTAACAAACTTAATTGAAATTACAAATTTACTCCACTATTAACTTTTTAGCATTTTACAGTATTAGATTTACATTTGTGCCACGTTTACTTATGGCAGCCGCATAATTACAATCAATCGTTTCATATCCTTCAGTGGTTTCATATTCTTCATATTCTTATTTTCATCTTACCAACAGTAAGCATTCACCAACAACAAGTTAGCGGTTGTGCTAGTAATACTGTATTCATACTTTATATATCCATTTATATATGATTTATGTATTATTTATATAATAATAATACATTTCTCCACGGTTTTGAATGAGAATACTACTTCTCTCTGGTTTTGAAATTATTTCTCAACAGGAATAATATTTCTCTACTTCTCTGGGGTTGTTAAGAACCAAATAATTGAATACAAAATACCACAATAGTACTAAAGATATATGAATACAATAATCACACAAGATATATGGGACAATATAGAAAATCTCTTTTATTACTAGCAAACCCTTAGGGTAGGGAAACACCATACAATGGATCATATTATGGAAGGGATCATCTCATGTTCACTTGGCTCTTTGAGGGGGCATCCTCCTAATGAGATACAACTCCAATACAATAATTATCATCATGTCCCATTACATTGCTTGAACCCATTTATATAGTGCTATCATCACCTAATAACATTCTAGATGAGGAATCTTATAGAAATAGAATCTTCTAAGAAGTTCTCTTACATTTATTATATCTAACCACCCATTTATTAAATCTAGATATCATAGTGGGTCTTATTTAATAATATAGTGGACCTAGTCCACCTTACATTGAATGGCCTCCACTATTATCACTATGGGTCGTCTGGGCCCCCACAACTACCTCTCTAGCTACCTAACATTCCATCCTCCATATGAAAGTGTTGTCCTCAATGCTTGATGTACAACCATATACCAGGGTCCCATGGATAATTGTGGACCATAATGTTGAAGAAGACTAAAAACCAAGGTCCCATGTAGAAAATAAATCCACCAAGTTGAAGTAGTCCAACCTCCATTGTAAGCCTGGGTCTCATGTCGAAGTGCTCATGTGAACTCCCCGTGGAAGATTTTGGAACCCAATAACCAACTCAAAACGATGCTCCAAATACTGACACTTGTCATGTGGATCTAAATAAGAAGATCCATGCACATGGTGGAAAAGGGTTGTAGCAGAATCTGAAAGGAATAATACCACTATACAATATGCATGATGGACATTGGTAATAATCATGGGCTCTCGATTTGTCACATTGATGCTCTCTACAAAATGTGGATTAGAGCAGGGATGATTTTAAGGATGGAAATTTATTCTAAAAGGTAGAAACCTTGGCGAATCTTACTAATCCTTCATATGTCAACTATACATGTTTGGCGATATTTTTGTAAAAATATTCAAATTTCTAAGTATTTTATATAGTTTTTATAAAATTTTAGTGATTTTTAAAGTAAAATAATTTTATCCTATAGAATTTGGGCGAATCATTTTTAAAATAGCGAATATTATTTTTTGAAAAACCATGGAAAATTAGCCCATGAGAAAAATTTAGCCCCTAAAATCATCCTTGGATTAGAGTCATTAAATAAAATATGAAAGTGGTTGTCATCCCAAAAATGACAACTATCCATATACCAATCATCGCAATCGGCCTCCAAATCATACCAAACATATATTTCTTGATTATATTCATCCCTGATGTCTGCCATAAAAAATCTCTACTGCATGCTATCCAATGAATCTTGAATACTACGAAAACTATCATTGAGGTCATTTGTGAGACCATCTACAAATTCATCCAATTTGACATCCAATGTGTCATACAATTGGGATTTGAATGCTTTAGTAATTTGTAGAATTTATTTGAGGGTTTTAGAGGAAATAACCATCTGATCACCCTATGAAATCTTCGGTCCCACAGCTATCACAAAAAAACCTAAAAAATAAAACAATAAGTTACGGCAAAAAATCGCGGTTTTTTTTGGAAAAACCCTGAAAAATTGTTGAATTTAAAATGCTCATAACTTCACTTCTCGTACTCTGTTTCCGCTAAAAAAAAAAATTGAAATTGAGTGAAATTGAGTGAAATTGAAAGATAAACTCATATATGTATTTTTTGGGGGGAAATTCGGCCTCCAGCTACTACAGAAAAAAAATCGCATTGTCGTCCGTGGAAAAAACCTTCAAAAATTGTAGATTTTAAAACTTCAATATCTTGACTTCCCAGACTCCGTTTCAGACGATTTTTTTTTTCAACTTGGGTTTTTTTATGAGAGAAACTCGGATATACAACTTTTTTTTGCAAATTTTTCACAAAAATATACAGAAATATTATGGAATGTCGCAGCCCTGTTTTTTCTTCTCCAAAAAAAACAAATCTGCAAAAATAAAAAATATTTGCCCTCAATGTCTGTCAAGGAAAGTGATATGATACCACTTGTTAAGAACCTGAATAGATATACAAATATAATCACCAAAAATACTAAATACACAATATATCCACAAAATAAGATAGAAGAAACCACACTTTATTATTACCAAACCCTTGAGGTAGGGCAACACCATACAATGGATCCTATTATGGAAGAGATCCTCTCTTGTTCACTTGCCTCTTCGATGGGGCATAGTCCTATTGAGATACCACTCAAATACAATACTTATTTTTATCTTCCATTACATTTCTTGAACCCCTTTATATAGTGCTACCATTACCTAAGAACATTCTAGAGAAGGAATCTTATAGAATTAGAACCTTCTAAGAAGTTCTCTTACATTTATTATATCTAACTACCCATTTATTATATCTAGCTACCATAGTGGGCCTTATTTAATAATATAATCGACATATTCCACCTTACATTGAATGGCCTTCACTATTATCACTATGGGCCTTCTAGGCCCCCGCTACTACCTCTCTAGCTACCTAACATTCTTGTTAAGAACCTGAATAGATCTACAAATATAGTCACCAAAAATATTGAATACACAATAGATCCACATAGAAATATAGAAGAAACCAAACTTTATTATTACCAAACCCTTGAGGTAGGGAAACACCATACAATGGATCCTATTATGGAAGGGATCCTCTCATATTCACTTGCCTCTTCGAGGGGGCATCCTCCTTTCGAAATACCATTCAAATACAATAGTTCTCTTCATCTTCCATTACATTGTTTGAACCCCTTTATATAGTGCTACCATCACCTAAGAACATTCTAGAGGAGGAATCTTATAGAAGTTGAACCTTCTAAGAAATCATCTTACATTTATTATATCTAACTACCCATTTAGTATATTAAGCTACCATAGTGGGCCTTATTTAATAATATAGTGGACCTAGTTCATCTTACATTGAATTGTCTATGTTGTTATCACTATGGACCCTCTAGGCCCCCACTACTACCTCTCTAGCTACCTAACAAGGGTTTTGAAATTATTTTTTTGCGGTTTTGAACATGAATAATATTTCTCCATGGTTTTGAACAAGAATACTACTTCTATATGGTTTTGAAATTTTATCTTTGCGGTTTTGAATGAGAATAATACTTCTCTATTTTTTTTATTTTTTTAAGGAGATATTTTATTTCTAAGATTATATATCTTGGGTTTTGAACGTGAATAATACTTCTCTTTGGTTTTTACCCTTTTTACCCAAGTTTGGACTTCTCTGCAGTTTAAAGAAATTATTTTTGGCTTCTTCAATGGGTTGAGCAATTAGACTTCTGAAATGAGGTGAGTCACTTTTTACTTTGATTCAGTTTTAATTTTACTTAAATATATTTAAATGTATTTTATTTATTATTTATTTTAAGTTTCATAAGTAAAAGTTGATTTGAAGGACAAAGTCAATCCATAATAATAATTGTTACATCTTTTTTTCTCTTCTTTTCAATATGAGCACTCTACCACCTCTTCCAAACACTCATCCTAACAAGGGGAGGCCCCCCAAAATCACCCTAGATATCCTTTACGATTATATTAAATTAGTAGAAAAAAGAAGAGAAGAGAGAGATGTCAAAATCCAAATAGAGTTAGAAACATTAGAAAAAATGAGTGAAGAAAGAGACGTAAAACTCCAAATAGAGCTAGAGGAAATGATTGATAAAAAAATTAAGGATATCATTCAAACCCAAATAGAGGATAGATTCTTTGAGTTCAAGAGTGAATTGCAGACAATGAAGGAAAAAATTAAATAAATAGAAAAACATAAACAATCAACCCAAGAAGGAGGGGTTGAAGAAAATCACAACTTGAGAGACAAGATTAAAGAGCTAGAAGAAAAACTAACCAAAAACTTGACCCTCGATAATATGGAAAACAAATTGGATATCAAACTCATCAAGGAGGAAATGAATAAGATAATTGAATTGGACCATAAGCGTAACAAAAGAGCCTTGAACTTCATAATTTTTGGTATAAAAGAACAACAAGAGGAGGATACACTAGCAATAGTAAAAGAAGAATTAAAAAATAAATAACAAATTCATACAACTTACATCATAGAAGCAAAGAGGCTAGGAAAAATAATTGATCATAAATATAGGTTGATCTGTGTCAAAGTAAGTTGTAATGACCATAAATATAGAATACTTGGTAAATATCCAAGCGTAAAATGGTGAGGAATATTTGTAAATGAAGACCTCATTCACAAAGCCCAAGCTGAATTAAGGAAGGAAGTTAAAAAGGTAAAAGAAGCTAGGAAAGAAGGAAAATGGGAAATAATTAGAAATCGAAAAGATATTGTTAGGGATACATACCAGAAGGATAATAATAAATAGGAATTTGGGACACTCGAGACCTTTTTTGGAATTGTCGTGGCTTTCCATGATGTAAAGGTCCTATGCTAAGTTGGATCTCGAGTGATATTGATATTATCTATATAGTTGAAAATTGGGAGCATGAGGAGTCTAAGGTCCCTAAAATGGAAGGATTTGTCTTATGGTCGGCATGGAACAAAAAATACCACCATAGAGGGATAGGAGACATAGCTTGTTATATTAGAAAGAGCATTTATCCTCTCGTTCAACTTCATAAGATTGACTTTCTTAATCAATACATTTGGATAGAAATTTTTGACACCAATGCTAAGAAGATGTATATAGCAATTTTTTATTTTGCACCTATTAATTCTACTTTTTATAAGACAAATAATTTAGATAAAAAAATTCCCTATAATAATTTAGAACAAGATATTTATAATTTGAAAAATGAAGGTAATATCCTCCTTCTAGGAGACTTTAATGCTAGGACTGCAACTAAACAAGCTACTATTTTAAGTAATGACTCCAACCATAATCCTTTATGCCTAGATGATGACCTTGTTTTATCTAATAGCTACAAAAGAAGCTCTGAAGACCTAATTTAGAATTTGTTTGGTACTGAGTTGGTCAAGCTCTACAACTCTCAAGACCTAATAATTTGCAATGGAGTAATAAAGTGGTCAAAATCCAACCATATGACTTGTATTCATGGGATAGGTAGTAGTGTTGTAGATTATGTGATATCTGATATCCCTGTTTCCAACCAAATAACAACTTTTGACTTTTTAAATGACCATGATCCTGACTCTGATCATAAACCTTTAACCCTAACTCTAAAATTTTCCATGCATAGGAGCACCATTGAAGATAATTTTGATAATAAAAGTAATTTGTGCTTTGACAAAAGTAAAGTTGACATTTTCTTAAAGTATTTAAACAGTAAATTAAACATCCTAAATTATAAGGACAACATTGAAGAACTCTATCGTAATTTTACAAATACCCTTTCCACTTCTATTAAGAAATTCTCTTTCGAGGTGTCCTATAAAAAGAATAATAGAATGACCAACCTTTGGTATGATAAAGAATGTAAAATTGCTAGGAAAACCATTAAGGATGCTTCTAATGAGTCCTTAAAACTCGATAAGATAAATACATACAAAGCCCTAATTAAAAGGAAAAAAATATATTGTATCAATAAAAGGCAAGAGAAACTTTCACAACTATGCAAGTTGGATCCTAAGAAGTTCTGGAGACAAATTCTAAAACGCAATACTAAAGAAAATAATAGGATTCCATTAAGGGAATGAAATTCCTACCTTAAAAGTCTTTACAAGTTTCATAATGCCATGGACACCATTCCTATTTTCCCTACAAAGGAAGAAGTTTTTTCTTCAAATGACATAGAGTTCAGGCTTAAGTAGCTTGCAAATGGGAAAGCTAAGGACATTGAAGGCTACCAAGCTAAAAAATTTAAAATCGGAGCGACAATCCTTATCCCTTAAATACACAAGCTCTTCAATTTAGCAGTCAAGCACAGCTTCCCTAAACCTTGGATGCAAAGCCTCATTGTTCTTATTTTAAAAATGGTGATAGAAACATTCCATCTGATTATAGGACCATTATGATTAGCCCAATTTTAGCCAAGCTTTATGGAATTATTTTGGAAAATAAGATTAGCCTTTGGATAGAAATTCATGGTAAAAGAGCTAACATCCAGGTCAGGTATAGCAGATATCATTCAACTTTGGACCATCTTTTTACCTTTAGTATCATTGCAGAGGAGTTCCGCAATACTAAAACCAATCTTTTTTGTTGTTTTGTTGACTTTAGAAAATCTTTTGACATGGTTCCTAGGAAAAACCTTTGGAATAGGTTGGAAGAGATAAAGGTTCCTCTTGAGTTGATGGCTACTGCAATAATAATGTATGAGAAAGTTATTGCTAAGTTTAAAAACACTGAGGGCTGGTCAAAATAGATTAACTGCAATATCAGAGTCAAACAAGGTTGTCCCTTGTCCCCTACCCTTTTTGGCATATACATTGACAAGTTAGAAGAATGCTTGGAAAAAACAGGTTGTGTTTGCCCTAATCTCACTGGTATAGTCATCAATCTTCTTCTTTATGCAGATGATATTGTCCTTATGGAAAAGAGTCCCCATGATCTTTAAAACCAAGAATCCTCAAGGATTTTTTCTCCAATATGGGTATGACTGTTAATATTGATAAGACTAAGGTCATGATTATTAATTCCAATAAGATCCCTTATAATACCTTTTTATATGACAACAACAACTTGGAGTAAGTGACTTCATACAAATATATTGGAATTGATATTCACCACAAGCTCAATTGGAATTATAGCATTGAGAAAAAGATTATTGGGGGATGGAAGGCTTATTATGGCCATGAAAACAATTGTAAATATATTGATCTTTGGAGTTGGGATAAGAAGAAACTCCTCTTTTAGACTCTTGTTACAATTGTTATTCTTTATGGATGAGAAGTTTGGGGTCGTAGTATCTCTCGTGAATCCTGGAGAAAGATAGAGCAAATACAAAATAATTTTATAACCAATAATCTTGAAATTAAAAGAAATACGCCCTATCAACCTTCTTAGTGTCACAAAGGTGACACACTCTTTCATCCCATGGTGTTTTAGGAATTGACCAACGCCCATTTTCACTATGGAGCTCGTGAGAATTTGTTCTTATCTTAGCAATTCTTATTTTTTTCTTTACACTTGGAAAAATAGATAGATAATTTTGATATTCTAGATTAGGGTCGATTATATCTTTATAATACCTTAATTTTCTTTTTTCCTCTAACTCTTTATCACACCATATTTTCTTCTTAAATTTGGATTTGATGTTTTTCTTAATAGTATCTTTATTCTGCAAAATGGTTTCTTCCATGATTCCCCAATAGCTTAGCCAAGATCGAGCGTCTTTATGCCATCCTCGCTTGAGTCGATGGTGGTTATGACTTGATTTTGAAGCAATTTTAGGTAGCCTCTTGTCTTCCATATTGTTTAACTTGTTCTTATACATTAGGTATTTAGGCATAACCATGCTCTCAATGGGGGAGAGGCTTGTTTCTAAGAGGAGGATGGGATAGGGCGTATTTTCTTTAATTTTGGGATTACAGGTTATAAAATTCTTTTGTATTTTCTCTATATTTCTCCAAGATTCACGAGAGATACTAAAACCCCAAACTTCACATCCATAAAGAATAACAGGTGTAACAAGAGTCTCAAAGAGGAGTTTCTGCTTATCCCAACTCCAAAGATCAACTGATTTACAATTGTTTTCAAGACCATAATAAGCTTTCCATCCCCCAATAATCTTTTTCTTAATGTTATAATTCCAATTGAGCTTGTGGTGAATATCAATTCCAAGATATTTGTATGAAGTCGCTTCCTCCAAGTTGTTGTTGTCATATACAAATGTATCATAAGGGATCTTATTGTATTTAATAATCATGACCTTAGTCTTATTAGTATTAACAGTCATACCCATATTGGAGAAAAAATCCTTGAGGATTCTTAGTTGGTTTTCAAGATCATGGGGACTCCTTGCCATAAGAACGATATCATCAACATAAAGAATAAGATTGATGAATATACCAGTGAGAGTAGGGCCGACACAACCTTCTTTTTCCAGGCATTCTTCTAACTTGTCACTACATATGCCAAAAAGGGTAGGGGGCAAGGGACAATCTTGTTTGACTTTGATATTGCAGTTAATCTCTTTTGACTAGCCCTCAGTATTTTTAAACTTAGCAATAACTTTCTCATATGGGTAAAATCATGAAGATGGGTAACACTTTTGCTTCTTTTATGACAATTTTTTATTTTTATTTTAATAAGTTCTTCAACTTTTGGTAAACAAAAGTTTTTTTTTATTTAGAATTTTACTTTACTGTAAAAACAAAACTTGTGAAGAATTTTGATAGCTTTCTACTAACTATTTTTCAAGTTTTTTTTATTGAGATTTGATATGTCAATTTGGAAATTGTTTGACAATATGTTCCTTAAAAATGAAGGGAAAGATCATGAGTTTTGTTTTCCCACAACAATGTATCCATTATTAAACTTATGTTTTTGACAAATGAAATATACTGCAACAATCTATAGAGACTCTATTTTGTGTTGACTATAGTTTTCAATCTAATAGATGAATATTATAATTTCTAGAATTTTTTTAAGTTGACCAATCTGAAAAAGTTACAGATTTTAAACACATGTTTTCCTCCACCATGTATCTATCTTAATTTTTACTTAAAAGTAAAATCTAAAAATACCCTTTTGAAGAGAACAATTTAAGGATTATGAATATAAATTTTCCATAATTTTACATTGTGTATTTTTAGAGATATGGATTTTTCATTTCACTGAATCATAATCTCACTTAAGAATATTATGCAGTGGTTTTTTTTATAAAATTAAATAAAATTAGATAAAAACAATGAAAATGAAAACAAATTATACCCAATAAAAGTAGATTCAATTTTAAAAATGTTGGTATCAATTCTGAAACTAAATTATAAGTATTTGTAGGAGTCCACTACCTCCAAAGATGAAGTAGTATGGAGATAATTTGTAGTTTCTTGCAAACAGTCCCATTTTTCAGGTTTTCGGTCGAAATATTCTTTCGGTCGAAACCTAGTTTTTAACGGAAAACGTTAAAAATAAACGTTTGGGCCGAAAAGTATTTAGGCTAAAATATGATTACCATAGGAAAATAATTCATCCAAAAAACATTGTACATGAATTTTGAGGGCATTGTTAAATTTGACGTGCAAATTTCCGGCCGAAAAAAGTTTCATCCGAAAAAATTCCTAGCAACATTTTTTCGGCCGAACAAATGCCGCTAGGAATTTTGGAGACCCTGTTTTCACGAAATTGCTACCCATATTCATGATTTTACCCACATCCTTATAGAAACAACCCTAAACACGAGAGAAATTTTTATCTCTTCCAACATATTCTAAAGGTTTTTCCTAGGAACCATGTCAAAATATTTTCTAAAGTCAACAAAACAACAAAAATGATTGGTTTTAGTATTGCGGAACTCCTCTTCAATGATCCTAAAGGTAACAACATTGTTCACTGTTGAATGATATCTCCTAAACCCAACCTAGCCTTTATCTCTTTTACCGTGTCTTTCTAGCCAAAGGCTAATCTTCTTTTCCAAAATAATTCCATAAAGATTTGCTAAAATCGGGCTAATCATAATGGTCCTATAATTAGAGGGAATGTTTCTATCCCCATTTTTAAAAATAGGAACAATGAGGCTTTGCGTTCAGGAACATATAATACTTTATTATTATTATTTAGTTTATTATAAATACATTAATTATAAACACATTAATTTGTTTATGCTATAATGTATTATAATTTATTTTTTTTACTTTATTTATTCATGCATTATTAATACTTTATTAATGTTATGTATGATTGTTTTTTAATAAACTTTAATACTTTCTTGTTGATGATGATGATGGTGATGATTAACGTCCACTAAGACCTAATTGTTCTATTGGACCTTAAGAGGGTAAGTGATTACTTGTGATTCTTTAGAATTTTGTTTATGTGCTCGAAAAGCATTAAGAGAAGCTTTCTAAGATGACCATACTTTTGTTGAGTTAAGAGGTTATCAAGGTTGGTAGTGTGATCAATATTTTGAAAATGAGATCTAATATGGGTATAGGCTGGACAATCTAAGAAAAAGTTCTTTTCATATTCAATCTTCTTAGTGTCACAAAAGTGACACACTCTTTCATTCCATGGCGTTTTAGGAATTGACCAACGCCCAGTTTCACTATGGAGCTCATGCGAATTTGTTCTTATCTTAGAAATGCTTATTTTTTTCTTTACACTTGGTAAAATAGATAGTTAATTTTGTTCTTCTAGATTAGGGTTGATTACATCTTTATAATACCTTGATTTTCTTTTTTCCTCTAACTCTTTATCACACCACATTTTTTCCTTAAATTTTGATTTGATGTTTTTTTTAATAGTATATTTATTATGCAAAATGGTTTTTTCCATGTTTCCCCAATAGTTTATCCAATATCGGGTGTCTTTATGCCATCCTGGCTCGATTCGATGGTGGTTATGACTTGATTTGGAAGCAATTTTAGGTAGCCTCTTGTCTTCCATGTTGTTTAACTTTTTCTTATACATTATGTATCTAGTCATAGCCATGATTTCAATAGGGGAGAGGCTAGTTTCTATGAGGAGGATGGGATAGGGTGTATTTCCTTTAATTTTGAGATTATAGGTTATAAAATTCTTTTGTATTTGCTCTATCCTTCTCCAGGATTCACGAGAGATACTACAACCCCAGACTTCACATCCATAAAGAATAATAGGTGTAAAAAGAGTCTCAAATAGGAGTTTATTCTTATCCCATCTCCAAAGTTCAGCTGATTTGCAATTATTTTCAAGCCCATAATAAGCTTCCCATCCCCCAATAATCCTTTTCTCAATGCTATAATTCCACGTAAGCTTGTGGTGAATATCAATTCAAAGATATTTGTATGAATTCACTTCCTCCAAGTTGTTGTTGTCATATACAAAGTTATCATAAGGGATCTTATTGGATTTAATAATCATGACCTTAGCCTTATCAGTATTAACAGTCATACCCATATTGGAGCAAACATTCTTGAGGATTCTTAGTTGGTTTTCAAGATCATGGGGACTCCTTGCCATAAGAAAGATATCGTCGGCATAAAGAAGAAGATTGATGACTATACCAATGAGAGTAGGGCTGACACAACCTTCTTTTTCCAAGCATTCTTCTAATTTATCAATGTAAATGCCAAAAAGGGTAGGGGACAATGGACAACCTTGTTTGACTCTGATATTGCAGTTAATCTCTTTTGACCAGCCCTCAGTGTTTTTAAACTTAGCAATAACATTCTCATACATCCTTATTGCAATAACCCTCAACTTGAGAGGAACTTTTATCTCTTCCAACCTATTCCAAAGGTTTTTCCTAGGAACCATGTCAAAATCTTTTCTAAAGTCAACAAAACAACAAAAAGATTGGTTTTAGTATTGTGGAACTCCTCTGCAATGATCCTAAAGGTAACAAGATGGTCCATAGTTAAATGATATATTCTAAACCTGGCCTAGCCTTTAGCTCTTTTACCATGAATTTCTAGCCAAATGCTAATCTTCTTTTCCAAAATGATTCCATAAAACTTGGCTAAAATCGGGCTAATCATAATGGTCCTATAATTAAAGGGAATGTCTTTATCCCCATTTTTAAAAATAGGAACAATGAGGCTTTACATCCAAGGTTTAGGGAAGCCCTACTTGACTGCTAAATTGAAGAGCTTGTGTATGTGAGGGATAAGGATTGGCCCTCCGATTTTAAAAATTTCATCTTGGTAGCCTTCAATGTCCTTAGGTTTCCCATTTGTGAGCCGCTTAACCCTGAACTCTATGTCATCTAAAGAAAAAGCTTATTCCTTTGTAGGGACAATAGGAATGGTGTCCATGGCATTAGAGAACTCATAAAGACTTTTAAGGTAGGAATTCCAGTCCATTAAAGGAATCCTATTATTTTCTTTAGTATTGGGTTTTAGAATTTGTCTCCAGAACTTCTTAGGATCCAACTTGAATAGTTGTGAAAATTGCTCTTGCCTTTTATTGATATAATATATTTTTTTCCTTTTAATTAGGGCTTTGTACGTATTGATCTTATCAAGTTTTAAGGGCTCATTAGAAGCATCCCTAATGGCTTTCCTAGAAATTTTACATTCTTTATCATACCAAGGATTGGTTGTTCTATTATTCTTTTTATGGGACACCTTGAAAGAGAACGTGTTAATGGAAGTGGAAAGAGTACTTGTAAAATTATGATAGAGTTCTTCAATGTTGTCCTTATAAGTTAGGAGTTTTAATTTACTATTTAAATCCTTTAAGAAAATTTCAACTTTACTTTTGTCAAAGCGCAAATTCCTTTTATTATCATAATTCTCTTCAATGGTGCTCCTATGCATGTAAAATTTTAGAGTTAGGGTTAAAGGTTTATGATCAGAGTCAGGCTCATGGTCATTTAAAAGGTCAAACGTTGTTATTTGGTTGGAAACGTGGATATCAGATATCACATAATCTACAACACTACTACCTAGCCCATGAATACAGGTCATTTGTTTGGAGTTTGTCCACTTCATTACTCCATTGCAAATTATTAGGTCTTGAGAGCTGTAAAGCTTGACCAACTTAGTACCAAACAAATTCTCAGTTAGGTCCTGAGAGCTTCTTTTGTAGCTACTAGATAAAACAAGGTCCTCATCTAGCCATAAAGGATTATGGTTGGAGTCATCACTTAAAAGAGTAGCTTGTTTAGTTGCAGTCCTAACATTAAAGTCTCCTAGCAGAAGGATATTACCTTCATTTTTCAAATTATAAATATCTTGTTCTAAATTATTATAGGGATAATTTTTATCTAGATTATTTTTCTTATAAAAAGTAGAATTAATAGGTGCAAAATAATAAATTGCTATATACATCTTCTTAGCATTGGTGTCTGAAATTTCTATCCAAATGTATTGATTAAGAGGGTCAATCTTATGAAGTTGAATGTGAGGAGAAATGTATTTTCTAATATAACAAGCTATGCCTCCTATCCCTCTACGGTGGGATTTTTTGTTCCATGCCGACCACAAGACAAATCCTTCCATGTTAGGGACCTTAGACTCCTCATGCTCCCAAGTTTCCACTATAAAGATAATATCAATACCACTCGTGATCCAACTTATCATAGGACCTTTGTGCCATGGAAAGCCACAACAATTCCAAAAAAGGATCCCAAGTGTCCAAAATTCCTATTTATTATTATCCTTCTGGTCTCTATCCCTAACAATAGATTTTCGATTTCCAATTATTACCCATTTTCCTTCTTTCCTAGCTTCTTTTACCTTTTAAACTTCCTTCCTTAATTCAGCTTGGTCTTCGGGAATGAGGTCTTCATTTATAAATATTCATGACCCTTTTAAGCTAGAAGATTTACTAAGTATGCTATATTTATGGTCATTACAACTTACTTTGACATGGATCATCCTATCTTTGTGATCAATTATTTTTCTTAGCCTCTTTGCTTCTATGAGGTAAGTTGTATCCATTTGTGATTTATTTTTTAATTCTTCTTTTACTATTGGTAGCGTATCCTCCTCTTATTGTTCTTTTATACCAAAATTTTTGAGGTTCAAGGCTCTTTTGTTACGCTCATGGTCCAATTCGATTAGCTTATTCATTTCCTCTTTGATGGGTTTGATATCCAATTTGTTTTCCATATTATGGAGGGTCAAATTGTTGGTTAGTTTTTCTTCTAGCTCTTTAATCCTATCTCTCAAGTTGTAATTTTCTTCAACCCCTCCTTCTTGGGTTGATTGTTTATGTTTTTCCATTTCTTGAATTCTATCCTTCATTGTCTGCGATTCATTCTTGAACCCTAAGAATCTATCATCTATTTGATTTTGAATGGTATCTTTAATTTTTTTATCAATCATTGCCTCTAGCTTTATTTTGAGTTTTACTTCTCTTTCTTCACTCATTTTTTCTAATGCTTCTAACTCTATTTGGATTTTGGCATCTCTCTCTTCTCTTTGTTTTTTTCTACTGATTTCATATAATCGTAAAGGATCTCTAGAGTGATGGCCTCCCGTTGTTAGGGTGAGTTTTTGGAATAGGTGGTGGAGTGCTCATATTGAAAACAAGAGAAAAAGATGTAGCAATTATTATTATGGATTGACTTTATCTCTCAAATTAATTTTTACTTGTGAAACTTAAAATATATATATATATATATATATATATATATATATATATATATATATATATATATATATATATATATATATAT
>ML795805.1:168406-180968 GCA_009831015.1 Picea engelmannii
GAAGAAGCCAAAAAGTAATTTATGAAGATGGCAGAGAAGTCCAGAGAAACTACAGAGATTATTCTGGGTAAAAAAGGTAAAAACTACAGAGATTATTCCCGTTCAAAACCCTAGATATATAATCTTAGAAATAAAATATCTCCTTAAAAAAAATTTATTATTGTCGTTGAAAACTCTAGATATATAATCTTAGAAGAAACAAAAAAAAAGAGAGAGAAGTATTATTCCTGTTCAAAACCGTAGAGATATAATTTCAAAACCGCAGAAATCTAGTATGTCCATTCCAAACCGCGGAGAAATATTAATTTCAAAACCGCAGAGAAGTAGTATTCCCATTCAAAACTGTGGAGAAATATTATTTCCTATTATTAATTGACTAATTCTAATCTTTAAGAAATTTATTAATTTATAATATATTAATTTATAAATTAATTATTAGATTCCACTATTAAAATATTTATTAAATTACATGTTACATTAATACATTAAATTATATATTAGTATATTGATATTTATTTTTTACATTAGATTAAAGTATTAATTAATTAATACATTAATATTTTTCTACATATATGTAATAATATTAATGTATTCTTACTTCATTTATATATTTTTGCATTATTAATGTATTGTTTTAGTAATGTCTTTATTTATTTTATTACTTTCTTATTATTATATGTAATACCTTATTATTATTATTATTTATTTTATTAATATACTTTTTTATTTATGCTAAACTAATTTATAATTTATAAATAATTTTTATTTATTATTAATAATCAATTAATAACTAATAATTAAAATATTATTAATACATTTAATATTTTTTGTTTGTTTGCTTGTTGAGAAACTGTGACTCTAGGGCATCTAAGCCGTCAAAATCACTTGGGGATCACACCCGACCTAAGCCACACCAACCCTTAAATATGGTTGGATTTTTTTTTTGTCCCCGCAGGTTTCAAACCGATGACTTTAACATCATAGAGTTCCTTAACATCGCACTGGGGACTTTAATACATTTAATACTTGAAAATATTAATGTATTTATCTAATATATTTAATACTACTTGAACACATTATTGTATTTTTTATTTTATATATGATTAATATATTAATTAAATAATACATTAATAATGTGCCTATCTTATAATTTATTTATCCTATAATACATTATATTGACAAGTTATAGGATAAATACATTATAACTTAGAATATTTCTTGGAAAATGTAGGTTGTGTCGGCCCTACTCTCACTAGTATAGTCATCAATCTTCTTCTTTATACCGATGATATCATCCTTATGGCAATGAGTCCCGATGATCTAGAAAACCAACTAAGAATACTCAAGGATTTTTTCTCCAATATGGGTATGACTGTTAATACTGATAAGACTAAGGTCATGATTATTAAATCCAATATGATCCCTTATGATATCTTTGTATATGACAATAACAACTTGGAGGAAGTGACTTCATACAAATATCTTGAAATTGATATTCACCACAAGCTCAATTGGAATTATAGCAGTGAGAAAAGGATTATTGATCCAGAAAGGATCCAGAGAAGGCTAAGAATAACTCAGAAATCACAGAGGCAACTCAAAACACTCAGAATGGCTCCAACAGACAGAGAAAGGGAAAAAATTCAAAGTCCCCAAAACTTAGTGAAAATGGCATGATCGCGAAGAGAGCATCGCAACATTTCTAACGATGAAAATGGCTCGTCAAACAGAGTTATGTATTGAAAGATATTCTCGATCAAAGTTTGGTCAACCTAGGCTAGTTAGCAGGGGATGAGTGAGCATCCATACTACTGATGTCAGCACCCTCACAGATGACTTCATCATCTATACACCACATATGGAAGAGAAGGGAAGTAAAACATGGCATGGTGATGTCATCATGATGACATGGAAGCACGAGAGGCTGTCACGTGTCACTCGATTATTTTCTTTTCAAACCGATATGTGGACCAGTCGGATTGTGCCACGTGGTAGTCTGTACGACTGATGTGGCATGATAACGTGGAGTTGACATGGCGTGATGACTTGGTAGGGGGAAACGTGGCCTAATGAGGGGCCACCACATGGTCCAATCAAGGGTTTCCACATGGCAGGAGAGAAACGCCCAAGGACGACCCATGAACGAATGTTGAAAACAAAAGTTGGTGGGTCTGCAAAATCTGGCGGACCATGCCAACTTTGACAACAAGTTGGAAGGGCTTCTAGTGACCCTGCTAAATTTAGTGGTGGTTTCATATGTATTGCAAATATATATAACCAACACACCAAAAACGTAGTCCATGTGATTCGACCCCGGAACCTTCTCCTAAGCCCGAGACTTAGCACATCCGCCCATAACCACTATGTTTTGGGTACCACTTGGTACATCTGTCCACAATAATTATTAAAAATATGCATTCCTCCCAGCTACAGGAGAAGAGGGGCGTAGACCGTACGACCTGGGGGCATGAATTTTGAGGTGGTACAGTCATTATTGCAAGTTGCAAAGGCCACGAAAACCAAGATGGAATTCTTCTTGGGCCTAGGAGTGCCAGAGTTGGATCAGAGCATGGAGACAATCATTTTTGGATAATTCGACGCCCCGAATTCAGTGGTGTTGTCTATTTTCTGATATGAGCATTATTTATGCATCTTGATTTAAGAATGAGGTATACCTATGTATTTCGCCAAAGTCTTTTGCCGAGTTAATGAAAGAGCCTAACCATTTGAGAGAAGGACCCAAAGACGTAGTCTACCAGGGACGAACTCTGTTATCAAGTTTTTGTGCTCATATATGATGCTTATGTCTCTTCATGTTGAGTTTTCCATTATTTAATGGTTCACTTTAATTTATGCTCATTTAATGCAATTCTTTATAAGTCACGATGAAAAGATCCCAGATCATGTTGGTATGAGAGAAGTCGTCTTTAACTTGAATTGTTGAGTGTGAATTCTTACTAGGGCCAAGCATAAACAGGGTGAAGGAAATCTTAAGAATTTCAACCGCCAAGTTGGTCATGTAACCAGAAGGAAGAAAATGGCAGAAGAGGACAATCTTTGTGAACAGGAGAAAAAATTTCACATGGTCTTTTATCGCATGTCAAAAATGGTTGAACGAATGTATGGAGATTACAAGAAGAGGATGAAGAAGAAATGGAATAAAAAGGAATCACATGCAGATGATGATGCTTCGGTAAACCAAGGGGATAGAGGAGATCCTCCTAATCCTCCATCTTCACCTTCGAGTTCTAGTTCTTCTTCCTCCGAGAATTCTCACCATTCTAGCCATAAAGCCTCTTTTAAGAAACCATTATTAAAGCTTGATGTAAAATTTTCTTTACCTATGTTTAATAGAAATGCTAATCCTGAAAATCTACATAATTGGATCCAACAGGTTGAAGTGTATTGTTGTGTCTAGCATATTGGTGAAGAAGAGGTTAATGTACAATTGGATTCTCTTCAGTTGGAAGTCACTGCTCTCGTATGGTGGGAGAGAAAGCTTCGAGACATAAGTAAGTGTGGTAATATTATTTTCTCATGGTTGGAATTTAATTCAGAGATAAGGAAGCAATTTTATCCATTAGTTTATTTACATAAAGCAATGATGGAATGACAAACTTTAAGGAAAGGTAAAGGTCAATTTGTACAAAGTTTCACAGAAGAATTTAGGAAGGAAGCTCTTGTATTGAACATTCCTTTGGATTATTATGAAACTTTAATGAAGTATATTGGCACACTTCACAATTATATTCATCATACTTTTCTCTTGTTTAACCCCACTATTCTTGACAAAGTTTGTGTGCAAGACACTCACCTTGAGAACAGGGGGAAACATGTTCAAGAAGATCCCACAAAGAAACCTTCCAATTTCCCACAAAAGACTTTTAAGAAATTTAAAACGAAGGAAAAGAAGAGTGCTACAATGAAGAGAGAAGGAGGAAAACCATATTGCACTCATTGTAAGAAGAGAGGTCACGATGAAGAACATTGTTGGAAACTACATCCAGAAAAGAAACCGAAACAGTTTGATGGAAAGGGGAAGACAAAGACCGTTTCTACAGTGCAGCTAGATATTTGTCCCAATTTAGGAGATGAAGGAAAGATCATAATGGTTGGAGTAGAAGGTAAAGATTCTCTTCATTCTATCTCTAGCTCTAATGATGAATCTCATGTTGATGAACAAAATAGGAATGAGCTATTTCTAAAAGAGTTGTATCTAAACACACTAAGATAGATGCATTATTTGATCTGGGTTCCCAAGTAAACTTAATATATGAAACACTTGTCAATAAAATGGGTCTTGAAACAAAACCACATATGAAGCCTTATCCTCTTGGTTGAGTATGTGATAAAGAAAAACCTAATGCCACTGGACAATGTAGGATCTGATTTTCTATTGCTTCAAAATTGATTGATGAAGTGGATTTGGATGTTGTACCACTTGATATATGTGGCATAGTGTTGGGAATTCCTTATCTTTATGATATAAAAATAGTCTTCTTTCGTCATGAGAACAAATACCACTTTACTAAAGGGGGAGTGGAATATATTGTTAGAGCTCACAGCATGAGGGTAAATACAACACTTGTTAGTGCAGGGAAAATGAAAAGACTCATAATTTACACTAATAAGAGATATGTAATCATGGTCGTTAGAGATAAAGATGTTGGGACATCCGATGCTTTCCAAGGGTGTGATCCATCTCATAAAAAGGAATTAATTCATATTGTTTCTAAGTATGGTGATATTTTTCAAGAACTAGATGGATTACCTCCTAAAAGGGAAATCCAACATCAGAGGCATCTTCAGCAGGATTCTCCTCTTCCTAATGTGGGAATGTATAGGATGTAAGTTATGGAGATGAAAGAGATCAAAAAGAAGGTAGAGGACTTATTGGATCAAGGGATCATCAGGCCCAGTTCATCTCCTTCTGGTTCTCTGATTGTGATGGTGCCAAAGAAAGATGGAACATGGTGAATGTGTGTTGATTATCGGGATTTAAATAAAATCACAATGAAAAATTGATACCCTCTTCCTCACATAGATGATTTACTTGATCAATTGAAGAATGTTGTCTATTTCAGTAAGTTGGATCTGCACAGTCGATATCATCAAATCAGAGTCACAGAACAGGATGCATGGAAAACTTCCTTTAAAACCAAACATGGATTGTTTGAGTGGTTAGTTATGTCATTTGGGCTTTGTAATGCTCCGACAACTTTCATGTGTGTGATGAATGATGTATTCAGGCCTTTCCTAGATGACTTTGTGATTGTATATTTAGACAACATTCTTGTTTTTAGTGGGACTTGGGATGAGAATGTGAGGCATGTAAAGCAAGCATTGGATACTTTGCAAAGGGGAAACCTGAATGTAAAATTGTCTAAATGTGAATTTGGCAAGACTACAGTTGTGTACTTAAGTCATATTGTAGGAGGAGGACAATTGAAAATTGATCCTTCCAAAATTGATGTAATTGTAAATTGGCCTGAGCCAAAAAGTGTAACTAAAGTTCAAAGCTTCTTAGGCGCAGTCCAATATTGGAGGAGATTCTTTCCCAACTTCTCCTTTATAGAAGCTTGTTTTCATGCCTTAACCGGTGTGAAGAACACTTTTCAGTGGGAAGGAAAGAAACAAAAAGATTTCAATATTTTGAAAGAGAAGATGAGTATTGCACAAGTATTAGCACTGTCGAATATTCAACAACCTTTTGAGATCGAGACAGATGCCAACGGATACGCCATGGGTGTAGTATTGATTCAATATTGTAAGCCTATTTGTTACCACTCTGAAAATTCTAACCAAACCATTGTTAACTATCCTACATCTGATAAAGAGTTGTATGCATTAGTCCAGAGCGTAAATAAATGGAAGCACTAATTTTTAGGGAAGGAAACAATCATACATACATATCACCAAAACTTACAGTATCTTCAAGAACATACCAAACTGCAACAATCTTGAGACTACAGGTGGATGGGTTTTCTAGATGGATGATTTTAAGGATGGAAATTTATTTTAAAATTTAGAAACCTTGGCGAATCTTACTAATCCTTCATATGCCAACTATAAATGTTTGGTGATATTTTTGTAAAAATATTCAAATTTCTAAGGATTTTATATAGTCTTTATAAAATTTTGGCGATTTTTAGGGTAAAATAATTTTATCCTATAGAATTTGGGCGAATCATTTTTAAAATAGCGAATCTCATTTTTGGAAAAACCATGGAAAATTAGCCCATGAGTGAAATTTAGCCCCTATAATCATCCATGGTTTTCTACAACAATTTATCTTGGTAATCAAGAACAAAAAGGATACAAGTAACAAGGTAGAGAACTATTGTTTGTAGGGAAAAATACTCTATCATCTTGGGAAGATATGTATTTCTACAAGTGAATGAGTCCATATAATACGAGAAGCTCATACTTCTCTTGTGTCTGGGAATTTTGGGGTAGGAAAAACCATGGCTCATTTGCAAAGGTTTTGTTACTAGCCTAAACAATGTAGAGGGGTGTGTGATGTGTTATACTTGTAATCCCACTAATGGAAAACTAGGGCTATACTCACCACTTCTTGTTACATCCCATCCATGGAAAATTGTATCCACTGATTTTGTAGGGGGTTTACCAATGAACAGAGGGGGTCATGATTATTTGTATGTGGTAGTGGATAGGTTCAATAAGATGTGTATCTTAATGCCATGTAAAAATAAGATCATTGTTGAGCAGACTCCTAATCTCTTCTTTCAACATGTTTGAGTTCACTTTGGATTACCCATATCCATCATGTCAAATCGAGATACTCGATTCCTTGGGGAATTTTGGACTAGATTGTGGAGAATGATGGACACCAAATTGAAGAGGAGCACTTATTTCCATCCACTGACCAATGGACAGACATAGGTGGTAAATATAACAATGGTAATTTTGCTTTGGGGCTACTGGAAAAAGCTTCCCAAGTCATGGGATGAGAATATACCCTATGTACAACATGCATACAATCGAGCTTTACATTCATACACGTCACCTTTTGAGACATGTTTTAGGTACCTACCAAAGGTTCCTTTGGACTTGACGTATGGGAGAGATGTCGATGTGAATGAAGAATGAACAAAGGATAGATATTACAAGTTCATCCAAAGGACCAGCAGATACACCAAGCAGTCCGGGAACAATTGTAGAAAATTCAAGCACAATATAAAGCTCAGCATGACAAGCACAAGGTTGATCATCAGTTACAAGTTGGAGACCGGGTATGGATTCACATCAATAAGGAGAGATTGAAGGTTGAAGGAAAGAAACTCAATCCCATTCATTATTGACCCTTCACTGTCTTGGAGAAAATTGGTACCAATGATTTTCGTCTGGATCTTCCACCTTATATGCAGATTTACTCAGTTGTGAACATTGAGAACTTGAAACTTTTTGAGCCTCCCATGATCATGGATCAAGAAGAGGAAGTTTCAATACCTTCATTTGAGGAGTTTTCACCTTAGTAATTGGATGTGATACATGAAGATATCATCCTGGACAGAAGGACGAGGACTTCACACAGAGGTGATGTTGATTATCTTTGAATAGGATTTAAAGGCACACATCCAAGAAAGGAAAAGTGGATCGAGAAAGACAAAGTGAGGGGACTCTTCCCTCACTTACCAGTTGATTGATGAAAGATTTTAGTGGTCCAAAAGGCTCTCAATGGGAAGTTGTCATCCAAAAAGGATCCAGAGAAGGCTAAGAATAACTCAGAACTCACAGAGGCATCTATAAACGCTCAGAATGGCTCCAATAGATAGAGAAAGGGAAATAATTCAAAGTTCCCAAAACTCAGTGAAAATGGCATGATCGCAAAGAGCACGTCGCAATATTTATAATGATGCAAACGTCTCATCAAACAGAGTTACGAAATGAAATATATTCACAGTCAAAGTTTGGTCAAGCTGGCCGAGTCAGCAAGGGATGAATCAACATCCGTACTGCTGACGTTGGCACCCGTATAGATGATGTCATCATCCGTACAATGCACATGGAAGAGAAGGGAAGTGACACATCTCATGATAATGTCAACACGATGATGTGGTAGCACTGGAGGTTGCCACGTGTCACTCAATTGTTGACTTTTCAAACTGATCCATGGACCAATCGGATCATGCCAAGTGGCAGTCCATACGACTGACGTGAAATGCTGACATGGCATGCTGACTTGGCAGGGGGAATGTTTCCCCAATGAGGGGCCACCACATGGACCAATCAGGGGCTTCCATGTGGCAAGTAGGTAACGCCGAAGGACGACCCGTGAATGAATTTTGAAAACAAAGATTGACGGGTCTGCCAAATCTGGCAGACCACACCAACTTTGGAAACAAGTTGGAAGGGATTCTAGAAACCCTGCTAAAGTTATAAGTGGTTTAATATGTATTTCAAATATATATAACTAACACACCAAAAACATAGTCTGTGGGATTCACCCTCGGAACCTCCATCTAAGCCCAATCCTTAACACATCTGCCCATAACCACTATGTTGCAAGTACCATTTGGTACATCTGCCCATAATTATTATTAAAAAGGTGAATTCCGCCCAGCTACGGGAGAAGGGGGGTATGGATCATACGACCCGTGGACATGGATTTTGAGGTGGTATAGTCATTATTGTAGGTTGCAGAGGGCACAAAAATCAAGACAAAATTCTTCTTAGGCCTGGGAGTGCTAGTGTCAAATCGAAGCGTAGAGACAGTCATTTTTGGGTAATTCGACGCCATGAATTTAGTGGTGTTGTTTGTTTTCTAATCTTAGCATTATTTGTGTAACTTGATTTCAGAATGAGGTATACTTATGTATTTTTCCAAATTCATTTGATGAGTTAATGAAAGAGACTACTCATTTGAGAGTAGGCCCCGGAGACGTAGTCCACCAGGGACAAACTCTATTATCAAGTTTGTGTGTTCATATCTAATGCTTATGTCTCTTCATTTTGAGTTTTCCCTTCTTTAATGGTGCACTTTAATTTATGGTCATTTAATGCAATTCTCTATAAGTCACGATGAAAATATCTCAGATCAATTATTGGGGGATGGAAAGCTTATTATGGGCTTGAAAACAATTGTAAATCAACAGAACTTTGGATTTGGGATAAGAAGAAACTCCTCTTTGAGGCTCTTGTTACACATGTTATTCTTTATGGATGTGAAGTTTGGGGCTGTAGTATGTCTCGTGAATACTGGAGAAAGATAGAGAAAATACAAAATAATTTTATAACCTATAATATCAAAATTAAATGAAATATTCCCTATCCCATCCTCCTCTTAGAAACAAGCCCCTCCCCCAGTGAGACCATGGCTATGACTAGATACCTAATGTATAATAACAAGTTAAAAAACATGGAAGACAAGAGGCTTCCTAAAATTTCTTCAAAATCGAGTCATAACCACCATCAACTCAAGCGAGGATGGAATAAAGATGCCCAGTCTTGGCTAAACTGTTAGGGAACCATGGAAGACACCATTTTGCAGAATAAAGATACTATTAAAAAATGTAAAATCAAAATTTAAGGAGAAAATGTGGTGTGATAAAGAGCTAGAGGAAAAAACAAATTAAGGTATTATAAGGATGTAATCAACCCTAATCTAGAAGATCAAAATTATCTATCTGTTTTTCCAAGTTTAAAGAAAAAAAAAACATTGTTAAGATAAAAACAAATTCTCACAAGCTTGATAGTAAAATTGGGCGTTGGTCAATTCCTAAAATGCCATGGGATGAAAGAATGTGTCACCTTTGTGACACTAAGAAGGTTGAACATGAAAAACACTTTCTCTTAGATTGTCCAGCCTATACCCATATTATATCTCATTTTAAAAATATTTGTCACACTACCAACCTTCCTAACCTCTTAACTCAACAAAAGTATGGTGATCTTGGAAAGCTTCTCTTAATGTTTTTCGAGCACGGAATTTTTTTTTTAAAGAATCACAAGTAATCACTTACCCTCTTAAGGTCCGATAGACCAATTCAGTCTTAGTGGACGTTAATCATCATCATCATATTATAAATATATTTTTGTTTTATTCATGTATTGTTAATACTTTATTATTTTAATGTATTATCGTGATAGTCTTTAGAACTTTATTAATATATAGATGCTTTATAGATTCTTGTATTGCTAATACTTTATTATTTTATTCTATTATTCTATTTTAAGAATTTATTATTTTATTCTATTATTCTATTTTAATACTTTATTCTATTATTATATTATTATATTTTTTGACACTTTATTAATCATTCTATAGGGACTAACATTAGACCACAACATCCTTTCATGGGGGGGTCCATACCATTGGCCAGTTCAATTGGAAGCAAACTTCCAAACCACTCCGAAGAAAAAACCTTTTAGATTTGAGAAATTTTGGATTGAACATGTGATTTCTCAATTCCACCTCTATCTGCGCTATGTCCATCACATGGACATCATGCCAGCCGATGGACACGGTGTTCTAGCCCAAATCAGGAAGACTCGCACGATCTCCCAGAAGGATGATAACAAGAGACAGGAAGATGGTGGAAAGAAACACATCATTGCCCTGGACTAATGAATGGTTAGTAAATGGTAGGAATTTCAGGCGTAGTCGGGTCAGCTAGGCCCACTACCCACTTGGGTCTAGAGGGTTGTCTCAACTTCTACTTTTTATGTCTGTTTTTCTTATCTTTTTCAAACTTGATTATGGTAGGACTGGCTTGGTTTCCCCCGGTGGGAGACCAGTCCCACCCCTCGTATATTTTAGCAAGTGCAACTTGGGAACCCCTGGTCTGGTTTCCTACTAGGAAGACCAGGATGCTCCCCCTTTTTGTATCATAATCTTTTAGGAGTAATACAATTTCCTACACTCGCTTACAAAAAAAAATAACACTTTAAAATTTTATTATGCTTTATAGATGTATTTATTAATAACATTTTAATAATTTATACTTACTTTATTATTGTATTAATTAATTAACAAAAATTTTAATGACCAATGTATACTTGTATTTTTATTAATTAATTCATATAATAATACATTTAATGTCTTAATACTTTAATCTATAAATTGCATTAATGTTATAATTATTTATGTATTTAATACTTTACACATACATTAATGTTTTAATACTTTATTATTTATTAATGTATATATATATATTTTAAACTATTAATAATTAACTAATTTTAATTTTTTAGCAATCTATTAATTTATAATATATTAATTTATATAGCCTCAGTGGGCCTAATGGTTAAGAACATGTGTTTCCTCTTAAGAGGTCACAAGTTCAAATCCAGATGGGGGTAGGGTATGTATAACTCCATAGACTTTACCAATCAAATCGTCGTGACCTTAAAAATAAATCATTATTATTATTATTAAATTACAGGTTACATTATACATTAATATATTGATATTTTATTTATGCATTGCATTAAGGTATTAATTAATTAATACATTAATGTATTGATGATGATTAATGTCCACTAAGACCTAATTGGTCTATCAAACCTTAAGAGGGTAAGTGATTACTTGTGCTTCTTTATAATTTTGTTTTTGTGCTCGAAAAGCATTAAGAGAAGCTTTCCAAGATCACCATACTTTTGTTGAGTTAAGAGGTTAGGAAGGTTGGTAGTGTGACAAATATTTTGAAAAATGAGATATAATATGGGTATAGGTTGGAGAATCTAAGAGAAAGATTTTTTCATATTCAACCTTCTTAGTGTCAGAAACTTGACACACTCTTTCATCCCATGGTGTTTTAGGAATTGACCAACGCTCAGTTTCACTATGGAGCTCATGAGAATTTGTTCTTATTTTAGAATGTTTATTTTTTTCTTTACACTTGGCAAAAGAGATAGATAATTTTGATATTCTATATTAGGGTTGATTATATCCTTATAATACCTTAATTTTCTTTTTTTCCTTTAATTATTTATCACACCACATTTTCTCCTTAAATTTTGATTTGACGTTTTTTTTAATAGTATCGTTATTCTGCAAAATGTTGTCTTCCATGATTCCCCAATAGTTTAGCCAAGAACGAGCATCTTTATGCCATCCTCACTTGATTCGATGGTGGTTATTTCTCGATTTTGAAGCAATTTTAGGAAACCTCTTGTCTTCCATGTTGTTCAACTTGTTCTTATACATTAGGTATCTAGTTATAGTCGTTCTCTCCATCGGGGACACTTTTTTCTAAGAGGACCATGGGATAGGGTGTATTTCCTTTAATTTTGATATTTTAGGTTATGAAATTATTATGTATTTTCTCTATATTTCTCAAGGATTAATGAGAGATACTACAGCCTCAGACTTCACATCCATAAATAATAACAGTTGTAACAAGAGTCTCAAAGAGGAGTTTATTCTTATCCCAACTCCAAAGATTAGCTCATGTACAATTGTTTTCAAGCCCATAATAAGCTTTCCATCCCCCAATAATATTTTTCTCAATGCTATAATTCCAATTGAGCTTGTGGTGAATATCAGTTACAAGATATTTGTATGAAGTCACTTCCTCCAAGTTGTTGTTGTCATATACAA
>ML795805.1:182238-196660 GCA_009831015.1 Picea engelmannii
GTCAACTAGCTACAACCACATTTATGTAAAAGTGGTTGATATTCGACGTCATTAATTGTAAAAAGTGGAAAATGACATCGATCAAAGTCATTAATTGTAAAAGGTGGAAAATGGCATCAATCTACCCATATCAACCTCTTTTTAGATAAATGTGATTGTTGCTAGTGATAATGATAATGGAAATGAGATTTAGTAATTTAAATGTATTTTTATTTTTATTTTTATTTTTATTTTAATATATTTAGTTACAAGAAAGTGGTGTCTACTATGATAAATGGCTAATGGTTAACTTAAATGATGGTTAATGGTTAAATGATTATGATGTGTGTTTGTTGAATACTCTTAATCTCATTCATATATATATATATATATATATATATATATATATATATATATATATAGGGTTTAGGATAATATGTAATTCCAATATATTACAATTTTTATTTTTATTTTAATAGATTTAGTTAAAAAGATGTAATGTATTATAATACAATAGGATATGTATACCTACCTAAATTTTACTAGTTAGAAAGTAAACAAAAACAATAATACAAAAGATGACAATTCAAAAATGTACATGACAATGTCCCTAAATGTCCCTGGTAAGGAGAGGAAAGAGATATCAATGATTTAAATATTTTTTTACACAATCTATTCATCCTTTAAATTTAATTGCAGATACATATCCCTTCACATGAGAGCAGAGAGATTAAAGCTTTGAATGTTTTTTGGTCACGGTCTATCCACGCTTAAGTGCATAGCATGCAATCCAAGGGCATTCTTAATTGCAGATTTAAATCCACAGTTTTAGATTTGTTAATAAAACTTCTTTTACTCTTAGTTCAAAGTATTTGAAATTACATCCTCAGATGAAGTTGCATAACCATATTCAGATGAAGTTGCATAACCGTATTTAATTACGTTTAATGATGCAGCTTTAAATAAGTTTTAGATCGGTGTAAAATTTTACAACGATTCCAAGGTCTTTGAAATTGTACTGTTGGAACGGTCAAATACCTTCCAACGGTACAACTTCTAATACCTTTCACCGGTACAACTTCAAATACCTTGGAATACAAAGTTTGGTTTTGTTGAACACTAAAATTAATCTATTGCAGGAAGGCCTCATTGCCAATCATATGAATGGGCGGTGATGGCCAATTGCCATTCCTTTTCTTTAAAGAACGCGCCGCTAAAGCCACAGCTATTCTCATTTCAATTTCTTTCTGATCAGTAGAGATCTGGTCGGTTGGTGAGGTCAAGGAATTCTCTTATCTATCTCGGAGCTACAATGGCGGACGATCGAAAGCCTGAACTTGGTGATCCTCTGGAGAATCGACAGCGCTCACTATGTGAACATGAAAAGAAGTTTCTCAATGATATTTTTGCCCTCGACCAAATAAATTTATTGAATGAATTCCGTGGAACAAGTCGAATTTCCGGAGGGAGACCATTTGGGCCCCAGGAAAACATTTTTTCGTCGTTTTTTGATTCTGAAGCTGAAACTGGTGGTTGTAAGAAACATTCCAAAGGCATTAAGGAGGAGGAAATAGGGCCAAAGACGACTAAAGCGCCTACGCATGCCCCACCACCGGAAACAACCACGAAAAGCCGGTCCTCAGGCAGGAAGCCAAAGAAAATATCATGGTTTCTCAGAACTCCTCAAGCCGGTGGTTGTGAGGAACTTCCCAAAGTCGTTGAAGAGGAGGAAATAGAGCCAAAGGCGATTGCAGCGACTGCACATGCGTCACCACCACGAACGACGACGAAAACCCGGTCCTCAGCCAGGATTCAAAAGAAACAGGCGTCTCTTCTCATAGCTCCAGTTTGTCAAGCCGGTGGTTGTGAAAAAATTCCCAAAGGCATTGAGAAGGAAGAAATAAGACCAAAGGGGATTGCAGCGCCACCTTCCGCAATGACGAAGAAAAGCCGGTCCTCAGCCAGTAAGCAAAAGAGAATATCGTCTTCTGTCAAATCTCCTGCTTCTGAAGCCCGTGGTTGTGAGAAACTTCCCAAAGGCATTGAGGAGGAGAAAATAGTGCCAAGGGCGACTGTAGCGCCTGCACATGCGCCACCACTGGGAACAACGACGAAAAGCCGGTCCTCAGGCAGGAAGCCAAAGAAAGTATCATGGATTTTCAGAGCTTCTGTTTCTCAAGCCGGTGGTTGTGAGAAACTTCCCAAAGGCATTGAGGAGGAGGAAATAGAGCCAAAGGCGATTGCCGCGCCTGCGCATGCGCCACCAGAGGAAATAGAGCCAAAGGCGATTGCCGCGCCTGCGCATTCGCCACCACAACGAACGACCACGAACGACGACGAAAAGCCGGTCCTCAGCCAGTAAGCAGAACAGAATATCGTCAGCTTTGTAATCGATGCGGATAATATGAAAATAATATGAAGAGAACTGAAGAGTCCCTCATTTAGATTTGGATGTGTAGGCTTCATTATCATGTGTTGCTGCTTTGAATTGGGTGAATCAGTGAGGGTTAATTATATTGAAATGCCCAAATAACTATCCCAGCATGAATTAAGCTTATTTCATATTAGAAAGTCTAAAATGAAACATGTAAATACAAACTAGCACAGTAGCAAAGTGGTTGGTGAACGTCGAAAGGCAATGTCAAAGTTTCTTCTCGGATAGCTGAAACACAAGGACAGCTGAAATGTACATAGAGCTGAGGAAACTTAAAACGTAAACTAAAATGTGGTAATTTCAAAGGTTAATCAGGCGTAATTAGGTTTATGTCTACTCTTCCCAAATAAGAAGACCTTTCATTGCTGTTCAGTTGTGGAATTGACTATGGTAGAAGGTTTTAAGGGGTTTAAGGTTGTAAGATTTTTTATTTAGTTTATTTTCGATTAAAAACATGTAAATATAAATTAGGTTTTTCAATTAGGTGTAGTTTGGATGGTTGTGAGGAGTGATTGTTATCTTCCTCATCTTAATTCAATTCCCATAATGATATGAATAAAGCTCATAATGAGTATGTTGTAATGGCTTCAAACCTATATATATTAAAAAATTGTTTTTGATTCAAAATTGAATAACAAAGCAACTACTATTTCTTCCTAAAAGAAATACAAATGAGATTTATGTCTACTCTTCGCAAATAAAAAGACCTTTTCAATTTGTCAAAACTTTTAGATTTTGGATTTTATTATGATTATAAGATTTTAAATTATAAGATTTTGGATTTATCAAAACTTTAGTTAGTGATTTGGTGAATTCTTTAGTTTCTTGAAATTTAAATATTTAGCTAATTTTATTTAATTTATTTTATATATTTTTAAAATTACTAAAAAATATTTAATTAATATTTGATTAACATTGTAATATTCAATATTATTGTTAAATATGAACCAGGGATTAGGAGCATACTAATTTTAGTCAATAATTTAATAAGCGAAAGGGATTGACATTCACACAAGTTTCATATCCTAAATACTATTTAAGTAATGCAAGGAAACACGTGTGTTATTAAATATTTTTATTTAATAAGTAACTTTTCACAATTTGTTTATATTTAATTTGTTTGAGTTTCATTTAGATGTCAAATAGAATGTTTTTTAAGATATGGTACATGGAGTGATTAATTTATATTCATTAATATTTGCAAAATATAATTTTATCTAGGTATAAATTCATTATTTAATATTTAAAGATTTGAATTCCTTTCATATCATATTGATTTTGATCAATAACACATTCTTTTATAAAATTTTGAAATAAAAGAGAGTAGATTATATTTATGTAATAAGTTGATACCCAAATATCCCTCTTAGGCACTTGAAAAAATCATGCTTATTGAGGTGGGAAATTTGAACATAAGTTTTATAATTATGATAATTTGCCATTCGTATTATTTTAAGAGTTTTATTTTCATTTTTCTTTAAATGGAAAAAAACTGCCATGTAGAAGACTTTCTTATTTTATTTTTTTAACTTTATAACTAGGACAATAATCTAATGATTTTTTGTCTTTACCATTTAGTAGTATTTCAATACCTTCACTTTTAATTTTCTTTGAAAACTTGAACTTTACATTTATTTCTATTTGAGTGGAAAGAATTTTACAATGGAAATACGTACATAACAAAAGCATATTTAACACCTCTAAGCAAATGTTAGTAATTCAATGTTTATTGAGAAAATCATGCTTATTGAGGTGGGAAATTTGAACATAAGTTTTATAATTATGATAATTTGCCATTCGTATTATTTTAAGAGTTTTATTTTCATTTTTCTTTGAATGGAAAAAAACTGCCATGTAGAAGACTTTCTTATTTTATTCTATTAACTTTATAACTAAGACAATAATCTAATGAATTTTTTGAGGTAACTGGAGTTTACCATAGACCGGCCTTACCGGATGTCGACAGTATTTCAATACCTTCACTTTTAATTTTCTTTGAAAACTTGAACTTTACATTTATTTCTATTTGAGTGGAAAGAATTTTACAATGGAAATACATACATAACAAAAGCATATTTAACACCTCTAAGCAAATGTTAGTAATTCAATGTTTATTGTAATGTATCATAGAAATTTTTCTATGAGTTAACAATCAGATTTATGTAAAACATAACTCATAAACATATTTTTATTTGAGTAGAAAGAACTTGAAAATAAAATTACGTACATAACAAAAGCATATCTAACACCTCTAAGCAACATGTTAGTAATTCAATGTTTATTTTAATGTATCATTTTTCTATGAGTTAAAAATCAGATTTATGTAAAACATAACCCATAAACATGGATAAGTCAAAAAAATTCTCTAAATACCTAATAAAAAAATTGTAATTTTTTTACAATTTTTTTACAATTTTTTAAAATTTTATAATACTAAAATCTTTTCCTAAAACTTCTACTCAAAATATTTTTGAAAATAATAGATAATACAAACTAAGTGTTATATTTTCTCATCTATGTTATCCTAATAGAAGTTAAAAAAATCCTATGACATTTTTAATTTTGTTATATCTTTTAATTCTTTTAGAATTATTTTTTGTGATTATTTCAATTCATTGCAACATTGCCTTCCCTTCTTCTATGGAAGTAAGTATAATATTTTTTCTTAATTGAAGGAATTATTTTTTATTCAATATATAGAAAAGCGTATTTATATACTTTCATTGTCTATTATCTTTTATGAAAATTATATAAGTCTCGGCTTAGGAAATAATGATTTTGTCTACTCTCCATCATTGTTGAATATCCTAATTTGTATGTAGATTAGATATATATATCCTCAATGATTAAGTGGAAGGTCGTGGATTGGATTTTCAAGTTGTGTGAATGTTCTAATTAGGAAGTGTTTTTTTTCTCAATATTCTTCTAGTGTGTTTCATGCTAGTTCAACATATTTATAAAAAAATATAAAGTGAATTATACACTTGATTAAAGAGATTATATTGCATAGTGAATATCATTGGTTAATGTCTCCTTCAAATCAAAGTTTTTTGGGTTACTGGTTTTGGAATTTCTTCGTATGAGGTTGTTGTGCAATGTTCTTAGTATTTGGTTGTGTAAGTTGATCCCCTTAACATTTTAATGTTTCTCTAGCCACTTACTCTATTAGATTTTAGGCTCACTTCATATTTTTAATCCATTATCACTCGATTCAATGTTCACATGCTCATTTGCCATGGTATTTCATTAACGTGATAATGGGTGTATATGTCATCTTGAAAATTATTATTCTTGAATTTCAATAAGCTTGAGTAATTTTATCTAGAACCTATATTTGGGGTCCTTTTAATTTGCCAAAAATTTACTATCATATTATTTTTTCAACTTTCTAAACTTTTTAATTTTAGTGTTTTATTAACAAATTTTCATTTTAGACATGACTCAACATATGGAAAAGGATGGCAATGCCTCATTAGAATAATCTTGGGATCTAATAAAATCATAAAATAAATAGATTATACACTAAGTTTTTTTATTTAAGATATAGAAATTTAAAAAAGGAAAAGCATTAAATGAGTTTCCTTAAATAAAAAAAGGCTTCCTATTTGTACTAAACCAATATGAGTAGTTATATTATAAATAGAACATTAAGTATATTCCTCTATTTTATAGTTGTCAATCCTCTATTTTTATTTTCAATATCCACCTACCATAATAATCAACAACTAATGAAAATCTTAAATCTCCTTCCTCCAAAAAAATTTGGCACGTCATGCCTTAGCAAACACAATTCATAGATTCATCTTTCATGGTCATTTGTGTGAAAATTTCTCCTCTCTCTATCATTAATTACTCAACCTTTTACCAAATGATGACTCGGAAATGGGTTATCTGATAAAAAATGAATTGCAACTCTTGCAAAGCATGCCAAAAACACTAGTATTGGGGATCATTTGTTTATATTCACATTGTAAATAAGGTTATAAATTGAATGAGAACTGTGACCTAAAAACTAAAATTATATCCCTTAAAACCCATATTTTGCGTAAATAAACACAAAAATCAACTCTTGAATCAAAAAGTGGTGTTACTGGTAGGACATTTTTTTAATGTTAAAATTATAACATTTCTTCAAGAATTACCTTAAAAACCCATATCGTTGCTAACTAGAACCTTAAAATCAACATCTAAATCAAAAAGTGGTTCTACTAGTGTTATCACATGAAGTTGGTATGGGTCAATTAATCCTTATATTTTTTATTTTTTATCCTTAGTATTGTTTAAGTTTTTCTTTTGACCTCCTCCTTATGGTCTTCTTCGGTCTTAGAACAAATAAAATTAAGGTTGATGTTGTCCCAAACCCTTGGTTTATGTCTTAATTTGTATGACATGGTTAGACAAGCCATCGTCCTTATGCCTCCACCACTACCCTGACATGTCACCACTTCCACTATGTGCTTAAACCCCTACACTTTGTCCCTCTACCCATTAGAAGGTCAAATCAAGTTCGTTTTAGTACACTGCTAACTCATCAAGACATTTTGTAGCACATCTCAAGTACATCTTCCCTCATCACCATAATTGCACTTATGAGACTTGTGTTTTCAACATTCATGATTTAAAGGAAATAATCTAGGATTTAGTCATTTAAGGTTGTTCTAACTATTTTCTCAAGATTTCAAAATTGCTCCTAGCTTGGCGCTGCAGAAAATGATGAGTTCACACAGTCGTTGTGGAATTTAATGCAGACTAGTTGGCGAAGGTGAATTGGAGGTTAGGCCTATTGCAAGGGGTTTCTTCCAATCTGAAGCCTATAAAAATTTTAACCATAGTCTCCAGGTAATCCATGATATTTTTTAAGCCTCGTTGAAGATCAGTTACAAGTTGTGCTTGTATTTCCTCTCCTGAGCATTGTGAATTGATGATCCACATTACCAATTTACTCCTTTATCTTTGTTGTCAGAAATTCTCAGCCAACTGCAGTGTTTTCAACTTCTTTTACTAAGATCGAGCAAACCTTGTTGCAAAGCCATTGTGCCTATCTCTTACTTGGATTTTGTTGTTTGTATTGCAGAATCTGTTGTGGATTCTGCTGTGAATCCCTTATTTTGGCACAACAAACCTGTACATCAACTCAGCACCGTTATCCTCCTACCACACAACCTGTACCAGTTGATTACCTTTAAAATTTCCATTTTTATTTCAAGTCTAAAGACTGTGTACGTTGGAAATTGAAAGAGCCTTGTTGTTAAAGTTGAGATGATCTTTCAAATGATGGTGAAGTGTTAGCTTAAATATTTTGTAGTTGCTTTCTCCTTGCATATCTATTTTGTCCTTAAGGGTTTTCTTCCATTTCCTAACCATCAAATACCCTTTCATAAGCTTAGAGGTAAAATAGGTAGAAAGACTCTAAATCCTTAAAAGAAATCATCTTTGAAAAAGACTATCCATCCAAACCCTAAGACCTTTGTCCTTTTATTTTGCTTCTTACATATTTAAGATTGTTGTCTTAGTTTTCCTCCTATAACAACAAATGGATACACCACAACAAAACAAGGCTCACAAGGGTGGGGGCATAGTAAGGATAGAGCCCGATGACATGCAACTATTTGATGTTGAACCTTTGATCAAAGAGGTATTCCAAAGAATTGTATGTTTCAATTTCTACCAGAAAATACAGAGGGGGAACCCTGAGGTAGCCAGAGAGTTTTCCTTGATATTTGATGGAACCAAAACTAAGGTGTGAACTCTTGAACTGGAGGTATATGAAAAAACCATGGCAGCAGCTACTGAGATACCAAACACGGGTGAAAGATGGTTTAAATCCATGAATATTAATGCATCCTTCTCTAAAGAGTTCCTTAAATCAGAATGTCAGGGAGATAACTTATCAAAGGGAGTGCCTAGGAGGCACTTGGTTGAGGGATTTGACAAGATGTTAAGGGAGATCTAGAGATATTTCACCTGTGAGGGAAGATTAAATATGATTTACCAATACCACATTATACTTTTGTTGCACTTCATAGGAAAATACCTAATGAACCTCCCTTTCTATTTCTTTAGGAGTATTGGGAAAATGGCTGACAGGGTCCAAGCCCAGTCCAAAGATGTGGACACAAGTGTTTTTCACTTAGGGTTGATTAAGATGCGTGTGATGGAGGATTTAAATAAGAGAAATATGGAATGGGATCAGTTCATTGCCTCTACACATCTGCAATTAAATGTAGCTCCTACTCCTCAATCTAGAAACTATTGACAAAGAATCTCCGATGAAAGATCCGATGGTTGTGTATCTAGAAACTATTGACAAAGAATCTCAGTTTTGGAAATGGTTATCCTTGCATTTTGAATATTTTGGGGAAAATATAATACCTATAGATGATTTTTCACTCACACGGCATATCATGAGGCTTCTACGGGTTTACTTAACTTTGAAAAACGTTTTTGGGTATTTTTGGCTCAAGCTAGATAAATCAGACAGCTACAGGACATTTCACAGCGCCTGCCAACTCTTGTTTTGATGGGTTTTAAGAGGATCAATGGTCACAAAATGGCTAGTGGAACATAGCACAGGTAGTTGTAAGCTAGTCAAAGTTGGAGGTTACCTGGAAACAAAGGAAATTACCTCAAAGGACACCTCACTATGCAATATTAGGGTGTTAGGATGGTTGCCAACATTTACCTTTTTTATAGCAGTTTGTTTTTTCCGCTCTATACAGGTGTAAGATTTTCAATTTTAGGTGGTAGACTCCTATGTTAGAGGATCAATCTCACATTGTATGCTATGATTCCTTTTTTAGGCTATAAATGTAGCATTAGAAGACATTGAATGGTTCGAATGGTTAATGTAAAAGACCTTTTGGTGATTTTAATGAAACAAAGCCTACTCTAGTTTTGATGTATCCGACCTGATGAAATCTTGTTTAATGGAAGTTAGTTCTCTTTTTTCCATATTATTTTTCTCACTCTGAAATTGTACCATCATTGAAGGATTCAAATGATATTTTGTCGATGTACGAAAATTGATGTTTGATTGTGATATTGTTTTAAAGCTTTCTCGGATTTTTTGTTTGCTTGGATTTAAGAAGTTCTTTCATCTAAAGCATTTCTCTCCTTTGTCTATTGGCGTAGCCTAAAGCTAGTGGTAGACTCGTTTCATATTCTTACTACTTCTTCCTTCTATTCACACTAATCCTCAAAACCCTAACCTAAGCTAAACAAGACCTCTTTTGTTGATGCACTTGATATAGAATTTCCTGTGTTTTGACATTATTGAACTGAGTTTCATCCATTTGACACCACATTCAAAAATGTACCTCATAAACCTATTGATGGGTACTCAGTTTGCACTTTAACAGTTAAAGTGTAACTTTTAGTGCTAACATTCTTGGCGTCGTTTTCAAGGAATGAATTGAACACATTTCCCTGGGATTGAACGACAAAGTAAAACTGATTTTGAAGGTGCATAGTAATCAGTACATTGAATACTACAGTTTGCACCTGGCAACTCCATTTTTTTAGTTGTGTCTCCTAAAGGCAGACACATGAGGTCTACCCCACATCTACCTCTGGATACACCTAAAGTTGACCCAGAGAAGATCATCAAGAAGGGAAAATATTCTCAAGAAGATTTTGAGCTGTTATTCCAGGTACTACTGGTCATTTTCATGATTCCACTTTTAAAACACCATTAATTGTATCTAGTACTCCTCTTTTATCCTCTGTTGAAATTTATAGAAATTTGAATCTTGAATATTTCCCTGTGAAATATTCTTATTTTTCTCCTAGATTGAAACAAGGAAATTTTGAAGTTCTTGCCTCTCCTAATGTTGTAAGTTGGTTTAGACTTGATATCTTAGAATATTTTCCTACCTTGGGTTCTCCATATCCTCCTTCTCTTAAAATTGTTGTGACCAAAGAGGAAGAAACCTCGGTTCCCTTAGAGTCTACACCATATTCTTCCAAGACTCAACCTCTCCTTGTGAAAACTAAAACTTCTCCATCCTATATTCCTCCTTATCCCAATATACACATAATCAAGACTACAATTGTACTAGCCAAGACTCAATCTCCTACTTGTTCTCCTAGAATTTATAATCCAATGGTAGGTGCTAACCTTCCTAGAAATAGGATGGATTCCATAGTAGCTTCTAGGTATGCCCCTCTTGTGGTTCCTTAGCCTATGAATTATCTCCCAGTTGGAGACTATATTAAGTACATGCCCAATTTTACAGGGGAAGAGGACATAACTGCAGAGGAACACCTTGCATCATGTTATAGCTATGCCGACAATCTTAATATTGAGAATGAAGATGTTTGGATGAGATTTTTTGTACAAAGCCTTGATGGTGAGGCTAAGAAATGGTTTAGGGGTTTAACTCCTAGATATATTGCTGGAATTGAAGCTCTGGATGATGCCTTTATGAGGAATTGGGGAGATAAGAAAGATTTCCTATATTATATTACAAAGTTTGGGCCATTCAAGAGGAAAGAAGGGGAATCTGTTTCAAATTTTTCAAAGAGATTTAATAAAATGTACAACAAAATCCCCACGGATACTAAGCCCACTGAAACTTCTGCTGAGATCACCTAAGCTAGTGCTTTTGACCTTGAGTTTTTCCTCTTGTTGAGAGAAAAAATATCTACCTCTCTATCTCATATGCAAGATGCATCCTTGGAGGTAGAATCTAATATATTGGTAGCTGACAAGCTCAGGAGAAAAACTGATAGAGATAGGAGAAAAAGAAGGTCTGAAGCTTCAACCTCAGATTCATCTGGTGTTAATCCTCAAGTAGATTTACTAACAAAATTGGTTAAATCTCTTTCTGTTGAAATGGAAAAAATGAAACTTGAGGGAAAACAAAATTATATAAATACCCAAAATGTTGATAACAGAGGAAATTTCAGGAGACAAAACAATGCCCCTCAAGGCCTTCAAAGAGATCAAAGAAATAGGGATGACCAAAAATTCCAAACCCCTCTCCAAAATAACATGGTTGATGATGAAGTAGGAGAGGATGAAGAAACATATCCAAAAATTCATTGTGTGGGTGATACCTCTCCATCCCCTCATCTATCTCAGTCTGCATATGAGGAGTCTCTTATGGACGACCAATTGAATGAATTGAGTATAGGAGAAAAATCTAGTGAAAACCAAAATAAGTACAACTTAAGGTCAAAAAAGAAGGATGGGAATCCTAGCACATTAGATCAGCCCAACAAAACAAAAAATTATGCTAAGGCTGTGGTTTCTAGTAGCAAAGAAAAAGAGGAACAAAACTCTCAATCAATGATTAAAACCCATGTTCCATAAATCAAAGAGATTCTGAAATCTCCCTCTTCCTTTATATTTGGGAATGAAATTCAAAAGATAAAAATTTCAGTACCATTTTTAGAGCTAATTAAAAATTAAGAGTTCAAAAATATCTTTCCAAGATGCTCCAACCCGGATATTCCTCCAATTCCACTGACTCAGTAAACCTACAAGATGAAAAACCAACATTCATATTGGGACCTTTGGTAGAATATAGGGATGAATCTTCTCCTCCATTCTACACATAATTGAATATTCATGATAAAGTTTTGCACAATTACTTAATGGAGTCAGGTGCATCTCATAACCTTATGCCTAAAAATGTCATGGATGAGCTTGGTCTGGAAATTACAAAAACATATCATGACCTATACTCATTTGAATCCAAAAAATTGAAATTCCTTGAAGTGATCAAAGACCCGGTTGCTACCTTGTTTCAATTTCCCATGAAGAGTGTGGTCATGGATATTGTGGTGCCTAATGTCCCCCATATGTTTGTAATGTTGTTTTCCAGGTCTTGGATCAAGAGACTAGAGGGAACTTTGCAGGTGGATCTTTCATATGCTACTATCCCTGTATTTGTAGGCACTCACATAAGGATTTATAGGGAAGAACAACTAGCTTACATCATCAATGATGAAGCTAATCCTACAAACCACCCCATTTTTTCAGTTGACACTAATTTAGGATCTAGTATCTTATAACTCATTGATGTGCCTCAAACACCTATTGAAATTAGAAAATAACCTTTTAAAACTTGTGATACACCTCCTCAAAATACCTCAGTCTATAAGACGTTTTTTGATGGGGCCTCTTCTAAAGAAAGTGTTGGTGCTAGAGTGGTCTTTATTTCCCCAACTCAAGAAATAATATCTTTGTCTTATAAACTAGAATTTGAAACTACAAATAATGTAGCAGAGTATAAGGCTCTTGTTTTGGTTTTGAGGGGTGCTAAAGATATGAATATTGAAGAGTTACTAGTGTTTGGAGGTGATGAACTAATTGTACATCAAGTTAAAAATATGTATCAAGATAAACACCCCAGGTTAAGGACTTACAGAAATGAAGTTTGGGATCTTATTGATAATTTCTTCTCAGCTTTTAACATCTCTTTGGTTCTAAGAGAAGAAAATACTATGGCAGATTCTTTGGATGTTTCTGCAAGTAATTTTAAAATTCCTTTGCCCCCCAAGCTCAAATATGATGTGGAAGTGAAGTATCGACCCTCTATACCTAACAATGCTAAACATTGGAAGGTATTTGAGGATGATCTTGAGATTCAGAGATTTCTGGAAATTGTGGAAGAGTTTTCTTCTGTTCATATTGATCAGGATCATGATGATACCAAAATCCCTCATGCTGATATTTTCCTAAACAAAATTGCAAACTGCAAGATTGTTCAACTTCCTAGTAACCATATTCCAAAAGGATTGGTTCCTTTGGGGATATTATTTTACAGAAATGATGTTGTTGTGAAGGTTAAAGGTTCAAGTGAAGAAGCTGATGTGCAATAATGCAACTTAGGTACAGAGGAAAATCCAAAATATGTCAAGTTGTTTAGAAGTTTATCAAAGGAGCAAAGGGTTGAGTATCTTAAGTTATTAAAGGAGTTTTCTGATGAATTTGCTTGGAAATATGAAGAAATACAAACTTATGATACAAGCATCATTGAACATAAGATTCCTTTGAAAGAGGAGACCAAGTCATTTAAGCATAAAATTAGACATATAAATCCCATCTTTCTTCCTATTATGGAAAAGGAAGTCAAGAAGTTGATTGATGCTAAGATCATCATACCTTTAAGGTATTCTGAGTGGGTGTCTAACTTGGTCCCTATGAGGAAAAAACAGGTGAAATCATACTTTGTGTTGATTTCAAAAATTTGAACATAAGTTCCAAGAAAGATAATTACCCCTTGCCAAAGATGGAGCATATTTTGTAGAGGGTGACTAGTTCATCAAGGATGTCTATGATTGATGGATTCTCAGAATACAATCAGATCTCTGTCCTGCCTCAAGATAGAGATAAGACAACTTTCACTACTCCTTAGGGCACATTCATGTATGCTAAAATGCCCTTTGGTCTAATGAATGCAGGAGAAACCTTTCAGCGAGTAATGGATATTGCCTTCATTGGGGAGAAGGACAAATTTGTGGTCATATATCTGGATGACATTATAGTTTTCTCAAGATCTGATAAGGAGCATTATCATCATTTGAAGAATTTTTTCCTGAAGTGTAGAAAGTTTGGGCTCTCTCTCAATCCTAAGAAATCTTTGTTTACTATGAAAGAAGGCAAGTAGTTGGGACACATTGTATCAGAAAAAAGGGGTAAGGATTGATCCAAGTAGATTAGAGGCCATCTAGACTCTATCTCTTCCTAGATCTAAGAAGGATATCCAGTGTTTCTTGGGTAAAATATTTTTTTTGGGAAGATTCATCTCTAACTTTGTTGAATTGGTTAAGTACATTGCATCTACGCTTAGAAATGGAAATGAGGTGAAATGGGTTGTTGAAGCTCGAAATTCTTCTTACTAAATTAAACAAGAATTGATTGAAGAACATATTCTCATCTATTGAAAAGTCAACAAGAAATGTGTGTCTAATTTATTTTTCCCTTAAATAAATTGGACAATAAATATTAATCTATTATCTCATAATTACTTGAAATAGTTAACTGAAATGGAAAATCAGTTA
>ML795805.1:196760-225569 GCA_009831015.1 Picea engelmannii
TTCTCTTATCTATCTCGGAGCTACAATGGCGGACGATCGAAAGCCTGAACTTGGTGATCCTCTGGAGAATCGACAGCGCTCACTATGTGAACATGAAAAGAAGTTTCTCAATGATATTTTTGCCCTCGACCAAATAAATTTATTGAATGAATTCCGTGGAACAAGTCGAATTTCCGGAGGGAGACCATTTGGGCCCCAGGAAAACATTTTTTCGTCGTTTTTTGATTCTGAAGCTGAAACTGGTGGTTGTAAGAAACATTCCAAAGGCATTAAGGAGGAGGAAATAGGGCCAAAGACGACTAAAGCGCCTACGCATGCCCCACCACCGGAAACAACCACGAAAAGCCGGTCCTCAGGCAGGAAGCCAAAGAAAATATCATGGTTTCTCAGAACTCCTCAAGCCGGTGGTTGTGAGGAACTTCCCAAAGTCGTTGAAGAGGAGGAAATAGAGCCAAAGGCGATTGCAGCGACTGCACATGCGTCACCACCACGAACGACGACGAAAACCCGGTCCTCAGCCAGGATTCAAAAGAAACAGGCGTCTCTTCTCATAGCTCCAGTTTGTCAAGCCGGTGGTTGTGAAAAAATTCCCAAAGGCATTGAGAAGGAAGAAATAAGACCAAAGGGGATTGCAGCGCCACCTTCCGCAATGACGAAGAAAAGCCGGTCCTCAGCCAGTAAGCAAAAGAGAATATCGTCTTCTGTCAAATCTCCTGCTTCTGAAGCCCGTGGTTGTGAGAAACTTCCCAAAGGCATTGAGGAGGAGAAAATAGTGCCAAGGGCGACTGTAGCGCCTGCACATGCGCCACCACTGGGAACAACGACGAAAAGCCGGTCCTCAGGCAGGAAGCCAAAGAAAGTATCATGGATTTTCAGAGCTTCTGTTTCTCAAGCCGGTGGTTGTGAGAAACTTCCCAAAGGCATTGAGGAGGAGGAAATAGAGCCAAAGGCGATTGCCGCGCCTGCGCATGCGCCACCAGAGGAAATAGAGCCAAAGGCGATTGCCGCGCCTGCGCATTCGCCACCACAACGAACGACCACGAACGACGACGAAAAGCCGGTCCTCAGCCAGTAAGCAGAACAGAATATCGTCAGCTTTGTAATCGATGCGGATAATATGAAAATAATATGAAGAGAACTGAAGAGTCCCTCATTTAGATTTGGATGTGTAGGCTTCATTATCATGTGTTGCTGCTTTGAATTGGGTGAATCAGTGAGGGTTAATTATATTGAAATGCCCAAATAACTATCCCAGCATGAATTAAGCTTATTTCATATTAGAAAGTCTAAAATGAAACATGTAAATACAAACTAGCACAGTAGCAAAGTGGTTGGTGAACGTCGAAAGGCAATGTCAAAGTTTCTTCTCGGATAGCTGAAACACAAGGACAGCTGAAATGTACATAGAGCTGAGGAAACTTAAAACGTAAACTAAAATGTGGTAATTTCAAAGGTTAATCAGGCGTAATTAGGTTTATGTCTACTCTTCCCAAATAAGAAGACCTTTCATTGCTGTTCAGTTGTGGAATTGACTATGGTAGAAGGTTTTAAGGGGTTTAAGGTTGTAAGATTTTTTATTTAGTTTATTTTCGATTAAAAACATGTAAATATAAATTAGGTTTTTCAATTAGGTGTAGTTTGGATGGTTGTGAGGAGTGATTGTTATCTTCCTCATCTTAATTCAATTCCCATAATGATATGAATAAAGCTCATAATGAGTATGTTGTAATGGCTTCAAACCTATATATATTAAAAAATTGTTTTTGATTCAAAATTGAATAACAAAGCAACTACTATTTCTTCCTAAAAGAAATACAAATGAGATTTATGTCTACTCTTCGCAAATAAAAAGACCTTTTCAATTTGTCAAAACTTTTAGATTTTGGATTTTATTATGATTATAAGATTTTAAATTATAAGATTTTGGATTTATCAAAACTTTAGTTAGTGATTTGGTGAATTCTTTAGTTTCTTGAAATTTAAATATTTAGCTAATTTTATTTAATTTATTTTATATATTTTTAAAATTACTAAAAAATATTTAATTAATATTTGATTAACATTGTAATATTCAATATTATTGTTAAATATGAACCAGGGATTAGGAGCATACTAATTTTAGTCAATAATTTAATAAGCGAAAGGGATTGACATTCACACAAGTTTCATATCCTAAATACTATTTAAGTAATGCAAGGAAACACGTGTGTTATTAAATATTTTTATTTAATAAGTAACTTTTCACAATTTGTTTATATTTAATTTGTTTGAGTTTCATTTAGATGTCAAATAGAATGTTTTTTAAGATATGGTACATGGAGTGATTAATTTATATTCATTAATATTTGCAAAATATAATTTTATCTAGGTATAAATTCATTATTTAATATTTAAAGATTTGAATTCCTTTCATATCATATTGATTTTGATCAATAACACATTCTTTTATAAAATTTTGAAATAAAAGAGAGTAGATTATATTTATGTAATAAGTTGATACCCAAATATCCCTCTTAGGCACTTGAAAAAATCATGCTTATTGAGGTGGGAAATTTGAACATAAGTTTTATAATTATGATAATTTGCCATTCGTATTATTTTAAGAGTTTTATTTTCATTTTTCTTTAAATGGAAAAAAACTGCCATGTAGAAGACTTTCTTATTTTATTTTTTTAACTTTATAACTAGGACAATAATCTAATGATTTTTTGTCTTTACCATTTAGTAGTATTTCAATACCTTCACTTTTAATTTTCTTTGAAAACTTGAACTTTACATTTATTTCTATTTGAGTGGAAAGAATTTTACAATGGAAATACGTACATAACAAAAGCATATTTAACACCTCTAAGCAAATGTTAGTAATTCAATGTTTATTGAGAAAATCATGCTTATTGAGGTGGGAAATTTGAACATAAGTTTTATAATTATGATAATTTGCCATTCGTATTATTTTAAGAGTTTTATTTTCATTTTTCTTTGAATGGAAAAAAACTGCCATGTAGAAGACTTTCTTATTTTATTCTATTAACTTTATAACTAAGACAATAATCTAATGAATTTTTTGAGGTAACTGGAGTTTACCATAGACCGGCCTTACCGGATGTCGACAGTATTTCAATACCTTCACTTTTAATTTTCTTTGAAAACTTGAACTTTACATTTATTTCTATTTGAGTGGAAAGAATTTTACAATGGAAATACATACATAACAAAAGCATATTTAACACCTCTAAGCAAATGTTAGTAATTCAATGTTTATTGTAATGTATCATAGAAATTTTTCTATGAGTTAACAATCAGATTTATGTAAAACATAACTCATAAACATATTTTTATTTGAGTAGAAAGAACTTGAAAATAAAATTACGTACATAACAAAAGCATATCTAACACCTCTAAGCAACATGTTAGTAATTCAATGTTTATTTTAATGTATCATTTTTCTATGAGTTAAAAATCAGATTTATGTAAAACATAACCCATAAACATGGATAAGTCAAAAAAATTCTCTAAATACCTAATAAAAAAATTGTAATTTTTTTACAATTTTTTTACAATTTTTTAAAATTTTATAATACTAAAATCTTTTCCTAAAACTTCTACTCAAAATATTTTTGAAAATAATAGATAATACAAACTAAGTGTTATATTTTCTCATCTATGTTATCCTAATAGAAGTTAAAAAAATCCTATGACATTTTTAATTTTGTTATATCTTTTAATTCTTTTAGAATTATTTTTTGTGATTATTTCAATTCATTGCAACATTGCCTTCCCTTCTTCTATGGAAGTAAGTATAATATTTTTTCTTAATTGAAGGAATTATTTTTTATTCAATATATAGAAAAGCGTATTTATATACTTTCATTGTCTATTATCTTTTATGAAAATTATATAAGTCTCGGCTTAGGAAATAATGATTTTGTCTACTCTCCATCATTGTTGAATATCCTAATTTGTATGTAGATTAGATATATATATCCTCAATGATTAAGTGGAAGGTCGTGGATTGGATTTTCAAGTTGTGTGAATGTTCTAATTAGGAAGTGTTTTTTTTCTCAATATTCTTCTAGTGTGTTTCATGCTAGTTCAACATATTTATAAAAAAATATAAAGTGAATTATACACTTGATTAAAGAGATTATATTGCATAGTGAATATCATTGGTTAATGTCTCCTTCAAATCAAAGTTTTTTGGGTTACTGGTTTTGGAATTTCTTCGTATGAGGTTGTTGTGCAATGTTCTTAGTATTTGGTTGTGTAAGTTGATCCCCTTAACATTTTAATGTTTCTCTAGCCACTTACTCTATTAGATTTTAGGCTCACTTCATATTTTTAATCCATTATCACTCGATTCAATGTTCACATGCTCATTTGCCATGGTATTTCATTAACGTGATAATGGGTGTATATGTCATCTTGAAAATTATTATTCTTGAATTTCAATAAGCTTGAGTAATTTTATCTAGAACCTATATTTGGGGTCCTTTTAATTTGCCAAAAATTTACTATCATATTATTTTTTCAACTTTCTAAACTTTTTAATTTTAGTGTTTTATTAACAAATTTTCATTTTAGACATGACTCAACATATGGAAAAGGATGGCAATGCCTCATTAGAATAATCTTGGGATCTAATAAAATCATAAAATAAATAGATTATACACTAAGTTTTTTTATTTAAGATATAGAAATTTAAAAAAGGAAAAGCATTAAATGAGTTTCCTTAAATAAAAAAAGGCTTCCTATTTGTACTAAACCAATATGAGTAGTTATATTATAAATAGAACATTAAGTATATTCCTCTATTTTATAGTTGTCAATCCTCTATTTTTATTTTCAATATCCACCTACCATAATAATCAACAACTAATGAAAATCTTAAATCTCCTTCCTCCAAAAAAATTTGGCACGTCATGCCTTAGCAAACACAATTCATAGATTCATCTTTCATGGTCATTTGTGTGAAAATTTCTCCTCTCTCTATCATTAATTACTCAACCTTTTACCAAATGATGACTCGGAAATGGGTTATCTGATAAAAAATGAATTGCAACTCTTGCAAAGCATGCCAAAAACACTAGTATTGGGGATCATTTGTTTATATTCACATTGTAAATAAGGTTATAAATTGAATGAGAACTGTGACCTAAAAACTAAAATTATATCCCTTAAAACCCATATTTTGCGTAAATAAACACAAAAATCAACTCTTGAATCAAAAAGTGGTGTTACTGGTAGGACATTTTTTTAATGTTAAAATTATAACATTTCTTCAAGAATTACCTTAAAAACCCATATCGTTGCTAACTAGAACCTTAAAATCAACATCTAAATCAAAAAGTGGTTCTACTAGTGTTATCACATGAAGTTGGTATGGGTCAATTAATCCTTATATTTTTTATTTTTTATCCTTAGTATTGTTTAAGTTTTTCTTTTGACCTCCTCCTTATGGTCTTCTTCGGTCTTAGAACAAATAAAATTAAGGTTGATGTTGTCCCAAACCCTTGGTTTATGTCTTAATTTGTATGACATGGTTAGACAAGCCATCGTCCTTATGCCTCCACCACTACCCTGACATGTCACCACTTCCACTATGTGCTTAAACCCCTACACTTTGTCCCTCTACCCATTAGAAGGTCAAATCAAGTTCGTTTTAGTACACTGCTAACTCATCAAGACATTTTGTAGCACATCTCAAGTACATCTTCCCTCATCACCATAATTGCACTTATGAGACTTGTGTTTTCAACATTCATGATTTAAAGGAAATAATCTAGGATTTAGTCATTTAAGGTTGTTCTAACTATTTTCTCAAGATTTCAAAATTGCTCCTAGCTTGGCGCTGCAGAAAATGATGAGTTCACACAGTCGTTGTGGAATTTAATGCAGACTAGTTGGCGAAGGTGAATTGGAGGTTAGGCCTATTGCAAGGGGTTTCTTCCAATCTGAAGCCTATAAAAATTTTAACCATAGTCTCCAGGTAATCCATGATATTTTTTAAGCCTCGTTGAAGATCAGTTACAAGTTGTGCTTGTATTTCCTCTCCTGAGCATTGTGAATTGATGATCCACATTACCAATTTACTCCTTTATCTTTGTTGTCAGAAATTCTCAGCCAACTGCAGTGTTTTCAACTTCTTTTACTAAGATCGAGCAAACCTTGTTGCAAAGCCATTGTGCCTATCTCTTACTTGGATTTTGTTGTTTGTATTGCAGAATCTGTTGTGGATTCTGCTGTGAATCCCTTATTTTGGCACAACAAACCTGTACATCAACTCAGCACCGTTATCCTCCTACCACACAACCTGTACCAGTTGATTACCTTTAAAATTTCCATTTTTATTTCAAGTCTAAAGACTGTGTACGTTGGAAATTGAAAGAGCCTTGTTGTTAAAGTTGAGATGATCTTTCAAATGATGGTGAAGTGTTAGCTTAAATATTTTGTAGTTGCTTTCTCCTTGCATATCTATTTTGTCCTTAAGGGTTTTCTTCCATTTCCTAACCATCAAATACCCTTTCATAAGCTTAGAGGTAAAATAGGTAGAAAGACTCTAAATCCTTAAAAGAAATCATCTTTGAAAAAGACTATCCATCCAAACCCTAAGACCTTTGTCCTTTTATTTTGCTTCTTACATATTTAAGATTGTTGTCTTAGTTTTCCTCCTATAACAACAAATGGATACACCACAACAAAACAAGGCTCACAAGGGTGGGGGCATAGTAAGGATAGAGCCCGATGACATGCAACTATTTGATGTTGAACCTTTGATCAAAGAGGTATTCCAAAGAATTGTATGTTTCAATTTCTACCAGAAAATACAGAGGGGGAACCCTGAGGTAGCCAGAGAGTTTTCCTTGATATTTGATGGAACCAAAACTAAGGTGTGAACTCTTGAACTGGAGGTATATGAAAAAACCATGGCAGCAGCTACTGAGATACCAAACACGGGTGAAAGATGGTTTAAATCCATGAATATTAATGCATCCTTCTCTAAAGAGTTCCTTAAATCAGAATGTCAGGGAGATAACTTATCAAAGGGAGTGCCTAGGAGGCACTTGGTTGAGGGATTTGACAAGATGTTAAGGGAGATCTAGAGATATTTCACCTGTGAGGGAAGATTAAATATGATTTACCAATACCACATTATACTTTTGTTGCACTTCATAGGAAAATACCTAATGAACCTCCCTTTCTATTTCTTTAGGAGTATTGGGAAAATGGCTGACAGGGTCCAAGCCCAGTCCAAAGATGTGGACACAAGTGTTTTTCACTTAGGGTTGATTAAGATGCGTGTGATGGAGGATTTAAATAAGAGAAATATGGAATGGGATCAGTTCATTGCCTCTACACATCTGCAATTAAATGTAGCTCCTACTCCTCAATCTAGAAACTATTGACAAAGAATCTCCGATGAAAGATCCGATGGTTGTGTATCTAGAAACTATTGACAAAGAATCTCAGTTTTGGAAATGGTTATCCTTGCATTTTGAATATTTTGGGGAAAATATAATACCTATAGATGATTTTTCACTCACACGGCATATCATGAGGCTTCTACGGGTTTACTTAACTTTGAAAAACGTTTTTGGGTATTTTTGGCTCAAGCTAGATAAATCAGACAGCTACAGGACATTTCACAGCGCCTGCCAACTCTTGTTTTGATGGGTTTTAAGAGGATCAATGGTCACAAAATGGCTAGTGGAACATAGCACAGGTAGTTGTAAGCTAGTCAAAGTTGGAGGTTACCTGGAAACAAAGGAAATTACCTCAAAGGACACCTCACTATGCAATATTAGGGTGTTAGGATGGTTGCCAACATTTACCTTTTTTATAGCAGTTTGTTTTTTCCGCTCTATACAGGTGTAAGATTTTCAATTTTAGGTGGTAGACTCCTATGTTAGAGGATCAATCTCACATTGTATGCTATGATTCCTTTTTTAGGCTATAAATGTAGCATTAGAAGACATTGAATGGTTCGAATGGTTAATGTAAAAGACCTTTTGGTGATTTTAATGAAACAAAGCCTACTCTAGTTTTGATGTATCCGACCTGATGAAATCTTGTTTAATGGAAGTTAGTTCTCTTTTTTCCATATTATTTTTCTCACTCTGAAATTGTACCATCATTGAAGGATTCAAATGATATTTTGTCGATGTACGAAAATTGATGTTTGATTGTGATATTGTTTTAAAGCTTTCTCGGATTTTTTGTTTGCTTGGATTTAAGAAGTTCTTTCATCTAAAGCATTTCTCTCCTTTGTCTATTGGCGTAGCCTAAAGCTAGTGGTAGACTCGTTTCATATTCTTACTACTTCTTCCTTCTATTCACACTAATCCTCAAAACCCTAACCTAAGCTAAACAAGACCTCTTTTGTTGATGCACTTGATATAGAATTTCCTGTGTTTTGACATTATTGAACTGAGTTTCATCCATTTGACACCACATTCAAAAATGTACCTCATAAACCTATTGATGGGTACTCAGTTTGCACTTTAACAGTTAAAGTGTAACTTTTAGTGCTAACATTCTTGGCGTCGTTTTCAAGGAATGAATTGAACACATTTCCCTGGGATTGAACGACAAAGTAAAACTGATTTTGAAGGTGCATAGTAATCAGTACATTGAATACTACAGTTTGCACCTGGCAACTCCATTTTTTTAGTTGTGTCTCCTAAAGGCAGACACATGAGGTCTACCCCACATCTACCTCTGGATACACCTAAAGTTGACCCAGAGAAGATCATCAAGAAGGGAAAATATTCTCAAGAAGATTTTGAGCTGTTATTCCAGGTACTACTGGTCATTTTCATGATTCCACTTTTAAAACACCATTAATTGTATCTAGTACTCCTCTTTTATCCTCTGTTGAAATTTATAGAAATTTGAATCTTGAATATTTCCCTGTGAAATATTCTTATTTTTCTCCTAGATTGAAACAAGGAAATTTTGAAGTTCTTGCCTCTCCTAATGTTGTAAGTTGGTTTAGACTTGATATCTTAGAATATTTTCCTACCTTGGGTTCTCCATATCCTCCTTCTCTTAAAATTGTTGTGACCAAAGAGGAAGAAACCTCGGTTCCCTTAGAGTCTACACCATATTCTTCCAAGACTCAACCTCTCCTTGTGAAAACTAAAACTTCTCCATCCTATATTCCTCCTTATCCCAATATACACATAATCAAGACTACAATTGTACTAGCCAAGACTCAATCTCCTACTTGTTCTCCTAGAATTTATAATCCAATGGTAGGTGCTAACCTTCCTAGAAATAGGATGGATTCCATAGTAGCTTCTAGGTATGCCCCTCTTGTGGTTCCTTAGCCTATGAATTATCTCCCAGTTGGAGACTATATTAAGTACATGCCCAATTTTACAGGGGAAGAGGACATAACTGCAGAGGAACACCTTGCATCATGTTATAGCTATGCCGACAATCTTAATATTGAGAATGAAGATGTTTGGATGAGATTTTTTGTACAAAGCCTTGATGGTGAGGCTAAGAAATGGTTTAGGGGTTTAACTCCTAGATATATTGCTGGAATTGAAGCTCTGGATGATGCCTTTATGAGGAATTGGGGAGATAAGAAAGATTTCCTATATTATATTACAAAGTTTGGGCCATTCAAGAGGAAAGAAGGGGAATCTGTTTCAAATTTTTCAAAGAGATTTAATAAAATGTACAACAAAATCCCCACGGATACTAAGCCCACTGAAACTTCTGCTGAGATCACCTAAGCTAGTGCTTTTGACCTTGAGTTTTTCCTCTTGTTGAGAGAAAAAATATCTACCTCTCTATCTCATATGCAAGATGCATCCTTGGAGGTAGAATCTAATATATTGGTAGCTGACAAGCTCAGGAGAAAAACTGATAGAGATAGGAGAAAAAGAAGGTCTGAAGCTTCAACCTCAGATTCATCTGGTGTTAATCCTCAAGTAGATTTACTAACAAAATTGGTTAAATCTCTTTCTGTTGAAATGGAAAAAATGAAACTTGAGGGAAAACAAAATTATATAAATACCCAAAATGTTGATAACAGAGGAAATTTCAGGAGACAAAACAATGCCCCTCAAGGCCTTCAAAGAGATCAAAGAAATAGGGATGACCAAAAATTCCAAACCCCTCTCCAAAATAACATGGTTGATGATGAAGTAGGAGAGGATGAAGAAACATATCCAAAAATTCATTGTGTGGGTGATACCTCTCCATCCCCTCATCTATCTCAGTCTGCATATGAGGAGTCTCTTATGGACGACCAATTGAATGAATTGAGTATAGGAGAAAAATCTAGTGAAAACCAAAATAAGTACAACTTAAGGTCAAAAAAGAAGGATGGGAATCCTAGCACATTAGATCAGCCCAACAAAACAAAAAATTATGCTAAGGCTGTGGTTTCTAGTAGCAAAGAAAAAGAGGAACAAAACTCTCAATCAATGATTAAAACCCATGTTCCATAAATCAAAGAGATTCTGAAATCTCCCTCTTCCTTTATATTTGGGAATGAAATTCAAAAGATAAAAATTTCAGTACCATTTTTAGAGCTAATTAAAAATTAAGAGTTCAAAAATATCTTTCCAAGATGCTCCAACCCGGATATTCCTCCAATTCCACTGACTCAGTAAACCTACAAGATGAAAAACCAACATTCATATTGGGACCTTTGGTAGAATATAGGGATGAATCTTCTCCTCCATTCTACACATAATTGAATATTCATGATAAAGTTTTGCACAATTACTTAATGGAGTCAGGTGCATCTCATAACCTTATGCCTAAAAATGTCATGGATGAGCTTGGTCTGGAAATTACAAAAACATATCATGACCTATACTCATTTGAATCCAAAAAATTGAAATTCCTTGAAGTGATCAAAGACCCGGTTGCTACCTTGTTTCAATTTCCCATGAAGAGTGTGGTCATGGATATTGTGGTGCCTAATGTCCCCCATATGTTTGTAATGTTGTTTTCCAGGTCTTGGATCAAGAGACTAGAGGGAACTTTGCAGGTGGATCTTTCATATGCTACTATCCCTGTATTTGTAGGCACTCACATAAGGATTTATAGGGAAGAACAACTAGCTTACATCATCAATGATGAAGCTAATCCTACAAACCACCCCATTTTTTCAGTTGACACTAATTTAGGATCTAGTATCTTATAACTCATTGATGTGCCTCAAACACCTATTGAAATTAGAAAATAACCTTTTAAAACTTGTGATACACCTCCTCAAAATACCTCAGTCTATAAGACGTTTTTTGATGGGGCCTCTTCTAAAGAAAGTGTTGGTGCTAGAGTGGTCTTTATTTCCCCAACTCAAGAAATAATATCTTTGTCTTATAAACTAGAATTTGAAACTACAAATAATGTAGCAGAGTATAAGGCTCTTGTTTTGGTTTTGAGGGGTGCTAAAGATATGAATATTGAAGAGTTACTAGTGTTTGGAGGTGATGAACTAATTGTACATCAAGTTAAAAATATGTATCAAGATAAACACCCCAGGTTAAGGACTTACAGAAATGAAGTTTGGGATCTTATTGATAATTTCTTCTCAGCTTTTAACATCTCTTTGGTTCTAAGAGAAGAAAATACTATGGCAGATTCTTTGGATGTTTCTGCAAGTAATTTTAAAATTCCTTTGCCCCCCAAGCTCAAATATGATGTGGAAGTGAAGTATCGACCCTCTATACCTAACAATGCTAAACATTGGAAGGTATTTGAGGATGATCTTGAGATTCAGAGATTTCTGGAAATTGTGGAAGAGTTTTCTTCTGTTCATATTGATCAGGATCATGATGATACCAAAATCCCTCATGCTGATATTTTCCTAAACAAAATTGCAAACTGCAAGATTGTTCAACTTCCTAGTAACCATATTCCAAAAGGATTGGTTCCTTTGGGGATATTATTTTACAGAAATGATGTTGTTGTGAAGGTTAAAGGTTCAAGTGAAGAAGCTGATGTGCAATAATGCAACTTAGGTACAGAGGAAAATCCAAAATATGTCAAGTTGTTTAGAAGTTTATCAAAGGAGCAAAGGGTTGAGTATCTTAAGTTATTAAAGGAGTTTTCTGATGAATTTGCTTGGAAATATGAAGAAATACAAACTTATGATACAAGCATCATTGAACATAAGATTCCTTTGAAAGAGGAGACCAAGTCATTTAAGCATAAAATTAGACATATAAATCCCATCTTTCTTCCTATTATGGAAAAGGAAGTCAAGAAGTTGATTGATGCTAAGATCATCATACCTTTAAGGTATTCTGAGTGGGTGTCTAACTTGGTCCCTATGAGGAAAAAACAGGTGAAATCATACTTTGTGTTGATTTCAAAAATTTGAACATAAGTTCCAAGAAAGATAATTACCCCTTGCCAAAGATGGAGCATATTTTGTAGAGGGTGACTAGTTCATCAAGGATGTCTATGATTGATGGATTCTCAGAATACAATCAGATCTCTGTCCTGCCTCAAGATAGAGATAAGACAACTTTCACTACTCCTTAGGGCACATTCATGTATGCTAAAATGCCCTTTGGTCTAATGAATGCAGGAGAAACCTTTCAGCGAGTAATGGATATTGCCTTCATTGGGGAGAAGGACAAATTTGTGGTCATATATCTGGATGACATTATAGTTTTCTCAAGATCTGATAAGGAGCATTATCATCATTTGAAGAATTTTTTCCTGAAGTGTAGAAAGTTTGGGCTCTCTCTCAATCCTAAGAAATCTTTGTTTACTATGAAAGAAGGCAAGTAGTTGGGACACATTGTATCAGAAAAAAGGGGTAAGGATTGATCCAAGTAGATTAGAGGCCATCTAGACTCTATCTCTTCCTAGATCTAAGAAGGATATCCAGTGTTTCTTGGGTAAAATATTTTTTTTGGGAAGATTCATCTCTAACTTTGTTGAATTGGTTAAGTACATTGCATCTACGCTTAGAAATGGAAATGAGGTGAAATGGGTTGTTGAAGCTCGAAATTCTTCTTACTAAATTAAACAAGAATTGATTGAAGAACATATTCTCATCTATTGAAAAGTCAACAAGAAATGTGTGTCTAATTTATTTTTCCCTTAAATAAATTGGACAATAAATATTAATCTATTATCTCATAATTACTTGAAATAGTTAACTGAAATGGAAAATCAGTTATCTATAGGAAATTCGAGTTCAAAGGTTTACTGGTGGGACATGGAAGTTGAATTAGTTGTAACTAAGTGACTTGAAGTTGTAACGGAGTTATAAGTGTAGTTATGTGAGTTGTCAAGTAGTTTAACTCAGCTAAGTGAGTTAAGCTCAGTTGTACTAGTTGTAACTGAACTTACACTAGTGAGAATTCAGTGAATTAATTATTAATTAATTCACAATTAGTGAACTCACATGGGACTGAATATTTATCATTGTTAACTACATGCATGTCAGATCCAGTGGAGACCTAGTTGAGATAATAGGTGAAAGGGACAGTTTGGATATCAGTTGTGATTTGATTGAAGTGCACTCATGCAATCACACAAACAGTGGATGTGCCCATGAGAAATGTGTATCCTAGGCAAGAGGAATTCAAATTCATTTGCAGGTTTTCCATTAGCAGGGATTGCATAGAGGAGGTAGGTTGTCTGGAGGTAGTAAATTGGCACATGCATTTGCCAATTTTTGTATGACAGTGTGAGACGATTGTTATTGTACTGAGAGATTTTGGATTAGAGTTTTGTATGATATTATTTCATGATCCATGATATAAACATAATATATGATAGTGAGGTTTTTGTCTTTACGCTTTCCCAGTAAAAACATCTGTGTTATGTGTGATTGATCTTTCTTCTTGATATTGCAATTGGCGATCGTGTTTTAAATTCCGCAAGAATATTAGTAGAAGTGATTATGTATTTAACAGTGGCATATAATTGTTAGATAATGATAATCCAGGCAATTGTTGAAATTTCTACATGGTATGAAAGCACAGAGAATTGCAGAAGTTGAGTTTGTGACTAGATAGAATTTGAATTTGTAGAAAGACTTTCTTGGTGCTACAATTGATTCAATATCGAAATGGATTTCAATGGCTCAAGGTTAGAGTATGCACTCGAGGGAAACTCAAACTATATTTCTTGGAAGGACAGGATGGAGGCAGTACGTAAAGACAATGGCTTGAAGGAATTCATTGACAAAGATGTTCTTAAGCCAGATGTTATAGACGCTGCAAATCTTGATGCATGGCAAAGAAAGTGGAAAAGGTGAGGAGGATCTTGTTGGAGGGAGTACGAGACCACATTGTCTCAAACCTCCATGGAAAATCCACACCATATGCAATGTGGAAGGATTTGACAAATCTATTCCAAAACATCAGCGACCATAGGAAATTGGCGCTCAAAGATAAACTCAGGAAGATCAATATGGAGAAGAGCAACTCCATTCCAAAATATCTCACGAAGTTTGTCCACTGTCGAGATGAGATGCGGAGTGTGGGAATAAAAGTCGTTGATGATGATTTGGTGAGTTTGGTACTCCCAAGAGTTGGCACAGTTATCAAGACTCTGTCAATGGACGAGAAAAATTGTTAGTTTGGGAATGACTATGGTCGGATCTAGTACAGTAGGAGTTCAGGCGGAACAACAGAGATGGCTCTTCATCAAAGAATGATGATGAAGAGGATTGTGCTTTGGCTTCCAAGACAAGAAGAGGGAAGGGGAAGAAATTGCATTCAAAATCTGAGTCTAAAGGAAAGAAGATGGATTTGTCCAAAGTGAAGTGTTTTCACTGTCACGAACATGGGCATCTTGCTACTAACTGTTCGTAGAAGAAGAAGCAAAATAAGGTTTTTGGAGCTCCAGCTGGTGAGGCCCTTGCCTCGCAATTTGAACTTGAATTATATTTGATCCAATGCATGGATTAAAGTGCATTGGGATCGGTGTGGTATTTGGATAGTGGCACTTCCTTCCACATGATGGGAGATAAGGACCTTTTCAGTAACTTGGAGGAGAAATATCTCAAAATGCATATTGAGATGGGTGACGGTGGACGATATAGTGCAACTGGCATTGGTACCATTACCTTTCAGAGGGAGTCAGGTAAACCATTTCAATTGAAAAATATTATGCATGTTCCAGGTTTGAAGAAAAACCTGGTATCAGTTGCAATGTTGGAGGACAGAGCCCATGACGTTGTTTTTAGTGGTGGAAAATCTTTTCTGCGACATAAAACAAAGGGTCAAGTCAAGAGGATAGGGATTCTAGTTAAGAATATCTACATGCTGGAGGTAGATGGTTGTGTTTCCATGATGGGAAAGGAAGAAAAAGTGGTGATCTGAGATGAGGGTGAATTATGGCACAGATGATTGGGCCATATTCATCATGGAGACTTTAAAATCATGCAGCAAATATCTACTAGACTTCCAATGGGAACACTTGCTTAGTTGTATCAGTGCAAGGGTTGCACCATGGGGAAGTATGTAAATTCCACCTTTCATGAAAAGGAGAATCGTGCTTCGGTGATCCTGGAGAGAGTTCGCAGAGACGTGTGTGGACCATTCTTAGTTGCTTCAACAACAAAACATAAGTATTATGTTATTTTTGTTGATGAATTTTCTCGTAAATGTTGGATATTCTTCATGTAGAATAAGGATCAAACACTCTCAAAGTTCTGTGAGTTTAAAGCATTGGTGGAGAAAGAGTCGGGGAAGCAAGTGAAAGCTCCGAGGAGTGATAATGGTGGAGAATATATCTCTAATGAATTCAAAGACTTTTGCAGCAAAGAAGGAATTTGAAGAGAACTCATAGTGCCTCATAACCCACATCAAAATGGGGTCATGGAGAGGAAGAACAAAACGATCATGGGTGCAGCACGAGCGATGTTGCATGATCAGGGCCTACCAATGCATTTGTGGGAGGAAGAATGAAACACTGTAATTTATGTGCAAAACCATTTTCCTCATAAAGTAATTGGCATGAGTACACCTAAAGAATATTTCACTGGTAAGAAACCTGATGTTTCTCATTTTAATATTTTTGGCTCATCTATTTATGTGCATGTGACCAAGGATGCCAGGAAGAAACTGGAACCGACTGCTGAAGTTGAAATATTTGTGGGGTACACAGAAACTGTTATGCGATGGGATATAAATTCGATGAGGGGAAAGCCATGCAGTTGTCGCTTGAGAGGGAGCTAGACTTACATGTAGAGGAGGAACTGTTGGTTCCCAAAGATAAGTCTGAAGATGTGGATCAACCACATGAGGAGGTTCATGGAGTGGAGGAAACCACTCAAGCAGATCCATACATTAGAAATGGTAGAAAGCGCACCATGGAAGCTGATAGATTGAGACTAGATGATGCACAGAATCTAGGAGCCCCTACTTCACAATGCAGACAAAGACAATCTACTGATCAATTTACTGGATACATGGCTCTCATGAGAAAATTTACTGTGACTAAACCATCTTCCTTTCAGGAAGCAGTGTAGGATCCCACTTGGGTTGATGCTATGGTGGAGGAGTATGACTCCATTGTCAAAAATAGTGCATGGGAAATTGTACCAAGATCGGTCGACAAATCAATGGTAGGTTCGAGATGGATCTACAAGGTAAAGCAAGCTACTGATGGGAGTGTGGAGAAATACAAGGCTAGGTTTTTGGCCTGGGGATTCTCATAGATCAAGGGGATATATTATGATGAGACCTTTTCACCTGTCGCAAGGTACTCTTCCATAAGATCCATCTTTGCACTCTTAGCGCAGATGGTCTGGCGCATTCATCAGATGGATGTAAAAACCGTGTTTCTGAATGGGAGCATTGAGGAAGAACTGTACATTGAGAAACCAGAATGTTTGTATACCTTTGACAGGGAGTCTCATGTGTGAATACTCAAGAGAGTGTTGTATGGGCTTAAGCAATCACCCTATGCTTGGTACACTTGAATAGACAGCTATTTCACTTGACTGGGCTTCACCAAAAGTGAAGCGGATGAAAACCTGTACCAAGTTGTGGTGGAGGGTAAGATTTTAATCATTGTTCTTTATGTTGATGATTTAATACTGACTGGTGATGAGAAACTGATACACTCATGCAAGGAGGACCTTGCAAAGGAGTTCGAGATGAATGATTTGGGCCTTCTTCATTATTTCCTTGGATTGGAAATATGATAGCGAGATGGTGAACGTTTTGTGTCTCAAGGAAAGTATGCAAGGGAGATACTGGGTAAGTTTCACATGGAGGGATGCAAACCCATGGATACTCCTCTTCTAGGAAATTGGAGGAAAGAGGATGCTACTGTCTATTGACAGTTAGTGGGTTCACTAATGTATCTAGTGAACAAGAGATCGAACATTTTTTTTGTGGTTAACCAACCGATTCAAGCAATGGTTAAGCCTACCAAGCTCTTTTGGAAGGCGGGTAAGCATGTCCTGAGATACCTAAGTGGCCTATTTGAGTATGGATTATGGTATAGATAGATAGATGAGGTGAATTTGCATGGCTTCACAGATGCATATTGGGCGGGCAACCCAACGAATAGAAAGAGCACATCATGGGGGATATTTAGTATCAGATCTATAGTTGTTTCTTGGTACAGTAGGAAGCAGAGATCCATGGCACTATGTTCAGCAGAAGAAGAATACATGGCAGAGAGTCAAGATGCATGTGAGGCTATATGGATGAGAAAGATCTTGGTTGGTTTTTTGTTCTCATTTAGATCCGATAGTGATTGATTGTGATAATCAAAGTTGCATTAAACTCTTGATTAATCATGTGGTTCATGATAGATCTAAGCATATATATATATATATATATATATATATATATATATATATATATATATATATATATATATGGTATCATTATATCATATATTGTGTGTAGCAAAAGATCATGTTTCTTCAGTACATTCCTATGAAAGATTAGGATGCAGACATTTTGACAAAGGCACTCACCATGAGAAGATTCAAATACCATAGAGACAGGATTGGGGTGAAGGATAATCCCTTTTTTGTTGAGAGGGAGTGTTGAAAAGTCAACAAGAAATGTGTGTCTAATTTATTTTTTCCTTAAATAAATTGGACAATAAATATTAATCTATTATCTCATAATTACTTGAAATAGTTAACTAAAATGGAAAATCAGTTAGCTAGAGGAAATTTGAGTTCAAAGGTTGATTGGTGGGACATGGAAGTCGAATTAGTTGTAACTAAGTGACTGGAAGTTGTAAAAGAGTTATAAGTGTAGTTATGTGAGTTGTGAAGTAGTTTAACTCAGTTGAGTTAAGCTCAGTTGTACTAGTTGTAACTAAAATTACTCTAGTGAGAGTTCAGTAAATTAACTATTAATTAATTCACAATTAGTGAATTCACATGCAACTAAATATTTACCATTGTTAACTACATGCATGTCAGATCCAATGGAGACCTAGTTGAGATAACAGGTGAAAGGGACAGTTTGGCTATCAGTTGGGATTTGAGTGAAGTGCACCCATGCAATCACACACACATTTGATGTGCCCATGAGAAATGCATAGCCTAGGAAAGAGGAATTTGAATTCATTTGCAGGTTTTCTATTAGCAAGGATTGCGCAGAGGAGGCAGGTTGTCTGGAGGCAGTAAATTGGCACATGCATTTGCCATTTTTTGTATGACAGTGTGAGACGGTTATTATTGTACTAAGATCTCTTAGATTAGAGTTTTGTATGAGATTGTTTCATGATCCATGATATAAACATAATATATGATAGTGGGGTTTTTAGCTTTATGTTTTCCCAATAAAAACATATGTGTTATGTGTAATTGATCTTTCTTTTTTATATTGCAATGGCGATCGTGTTTTAAATTCCACAAGAATATTAGTAGAAGTGATTATGTATTTAACAGTGGCATATAATTGTTAGATCAGGAGAATCCAGGAAATACATAATTTGTATTGAAATTTCTACATCATCAACCCCGATTATTCAAAGGAATTTCTGATATTCTATTTTGCCTCACATGACACATTGGTTGTTGTCCTTCTTCAGAAAAACACAGATGGGATGGAGCATCCTATTTCCTTTTTCAGTAGGCAATTGAGGGATGCAGATATGAGGTATGACATTATGGAGAAGTAGGCTTATTCTTTGGTTAAATCCCTTAAATCCTTCAGGGTATACATTCTACATTCCAAAATTATTTCCTATGTCCCATAAGCCTGAGTGAAAGAAAGACTTATCTAGCCTGACATAGATGAAAAGAGGAGCATGTGGATTGCCAAAATTCTGGAGTTTGACCTTGAAATGAGGCCTACTAAGTTGGTAAAAGGGAAAAGTTTAGCTAGACTGGTGGCTGAATAAAATTGCAAAGAACTGGGGGTTAATTTCATGAACCTAAACTCTAAAAATTAGAAAACTGATATATTTGTCAAAATCTTTCATATCAGTCCGAACTTTGTAGAATGCACTTGGTACAAAGACATCATTTATTTTCTGCAAAAGTTGCATCCTCTTTATGGTTTGGAGAAGAAAAAGGTGAGAGATTTGAAACTAAAGGAAATCAGATATTGTCTCATTGATGACATATTATATTGGAAAGACCCTCTAGAGTTCTCTTGATATGTATAGATCCAAAAGAGGCTCAAAAGGCCATGACTGATTTTCATGATAGCTTATGTAGGGGTCATCACTTTTGGAGAACCACAACATATAATATACTCAGATTTGGGTATTTTTTCCCTGGCCTTTTTACTGATGTTTTTGCAAAGATTAGGGCATGTGACAAATTTCATAAGTTTTCATGAAAGAAACAACTAAAATATTTTCCTCTGAAGTTTGTGGTGGTTTCCAGTCCTTTCCAGCAGTGGGGACTTGACTTAATTCAGGAAATTCATCCAGCATCAAGTGGTAAACACCGATGTATTTTGAATACAACTGACTATTTCACCAAGTGGGTAGAATCCATTCCTACAAGGAGTGCCCCACACAAGGTAATCATTGGTTTTCTTGAATATATTATGTAAATATTTGGTTGTCCAAGAAAGATTGTTAATGATAATGCTGCCTCTTTCAAAGCTGGACCATTGATGAAGTTTTGTGAGAACTATGGGATTTGATTAGTTCATTCTACCCCTTATTACCAGCAAGGAAATGTTTTAGCAAAATATTCTAACCAGAGCCTTATAAATATAATCAATAAATTATTGGAGGACAACAAGAAAGCATGGGACTCAAAAGTGAAATTTTCCTTATGGGATGATAGAGCTAATACAAAGAGATCACTTGGTATTTCCCCCTTTCATATTTTATATGGGATTGAAAATATTTTTCCTACTCAGCTTGCCTTTCTTGTGGAAAAGTTCCTTCAGGATAAACAAGGAGAACTAGATGACATGGTCAGAAGGATACACCAGCTAGTAGAAGTACAGTAGACCAACAAGCAACTCCTTGATAAAGAATAGAGATATCAACAGAAGATCAAGCAATCCTTTGATAAGAAGGTAAACAAAGAATATTTCTAGTTGGGAGATATGGTGCTCAAGTGGGATGCACCAAAGCAAGACAAAGGAAAACATGATAAATTTGAATCCTTGTGGATTGTTCCTTTCAAGTTTCTGAAGTTTTTCAAAATAATACTTATAAATTGAAGAACTTGGAGGATTCTGAATTTTTTGGTGGCCCTATTAATGGACACTTTCTAAAGAAGTATTTTGCTTGAGCCATGAGTGGTTGTCCCATCCATTGTAAATATAATTTTTTTTTTCATTCATTGAATAAATGACCCCATAGCCCTAGGATAAGAAACTAAAATTGCTTGTTCTTGGAAGATCACAGGGAGCATGCCATCCCATGTGGAGCCAATGTTATCACCTGAAGTTTTTTTGGGTCACATGAAGTTGTTATGGGTCAATTCATCCTTAGATTTTTTATTTTTTATCCTTAGAATTGTTTGAGTTTTACTTTTGACCTCCTCCTTATGGTCTTCTTAGGTCTTAGCACAAATAAAATTAAGGTTGATGTTGGCCCAAACCCTTGGTTTATGTCTTCATTTTTATGACATGGTTAGACAAGACATCATCCTTATGCCTCCACCACTACCTTGACATGTCGCCACTTCCACTATGCACTTAAACCCCTCCACTTTGTCCCTCTACCCATTAGAAGGTCAAATCAAGTTCATTTTAGTATGTTGCTATCTCATTAGGACATTTTGTAGCCCATATCAAGTATATATTCCCTCATCACCATAATTTCACTTATGAGGTTTGTGTCAGCTGATCTCCTTGTTTTTAGTTGATTCCACTCCTCTTTCATGGAGTGATGTGTCTTTTGATCGTGTCCTTAACATTTCTAGTTCAATACCTTCTAAACAAGGGGGAAATCCACTCTCTTCGAGTACACTCCCTCCAAGTCATAGAATGGTTTCCTTTGGTTGGAATGATATTGTAGAGCCTCACCTTCCTTATTCTACACCCTTCCAGATAATGGTTGGAATTAATGAATTAAGAATTCGTCGAAGTATTGTAGAAGGATCCTCTGCAAGACTTCTGCCATCCTCGACTTTACAAGCTTTGGGTTCTCCCAATATTTTGTTAGCTACCAGTGAGATGTCGAATTTTGACAGAAGACCTAGAAAATTCCTCGAGATTATTTCTCAATTTCCTATCACGCTAGGTGGGAAGACTATCTTAGTCGATCTGTTAGTGGTGCCACACCTTTAGAATTTAATTTTCTTCTTACGCGTGATTATTTGTATGCGATGAATGTTTTGGTGTCTATTCTCTTTCATGTGATGCATTTCTATCTCAACATAAGCATTGTCACTATTGATCAACTGTCTTTTAATAATCACCATCCTATTTCAACTTTACCTCAAGTTTCCCCTTTGTGTGTTCCTAGTGTTTGAGTAGACTCTTCCCCACCACAGGTGAATTATGTGGCATCTTATCCTCAAGGTTCAATTTCTCCTGAGAGGGATCCTTTACAATTATGTTTTCCTTCTCGAGACAAGCTCTCAACAATTGATCAAGTTGTTTTTCCAAGGGGGGCATGTAATCCTTTTCTTTCCCCTCTTGGTTTGAGTAGTCTGGCATTTCCTCTTGAGTATGATCTTGATTTTTGTAAGACCTAGAGCCCTGGTATTTGTGAGATGTTGAGCCTTGGTTTCATGGATGTTGATTTTCCTTCATATGAGGCTATCCTTGAAGCTATGTCTATGGATCATCGACCTGGACTTGAACTGGAAGATTTATAGTTTGGTTACCAAAGAATCCCTTGGCCTGAGCCTAGCAATGGGCTCTACCTGGAGCATTATTATTCATAAGCTTCAAGGTTGTGCGGTCCTATACATATTGTATTTTTAGGGTTTCTTGTTTTCAAGTTCTGTATCCATTAATACTTGTTTTTATTAGAGGTTTCTATATTAGACTTATTAACTTCTGGGTAAGTGTTTTTGGTATTATATACAAGACTTTGGAGACATTTTTCTTTGGTACCTTTCTATTCCATGTAGATCCATTTTGACAATTAATAATCTTGAAACTGGCATATATGTTAGATTTTCCCCTTCATGCATTTTTTCATTGTCCATTTTCTGTTTCATTTTTCCTTAGGACCAACCCCACTGATTTGCGACATAGAACCTTCTTTGTTGTTTAGAAATGTTTTGATTCATGTGGTAGAGTCTACCTTCCATGGGCATCCTAGTATAGAATCATTTTTCATCCTGGCACTCATGCTACAATTCTGTTCCTAGGCTTGGGGGTCCTGGTTAGTCCTGCCATGAGTTTGCATTTGAACTTCATGCTTCTTACTCTCTATTGTTTCTGCCTTTTCCCACAAGACCCCTATCTTACATGGAATCCATAATTAATCTCTTTTCAGAATCCTTAAAATTGAAAAGATTGATGAGTGACGTTGTTCCTTGTACACTCGTTAAATGGACCTGAAGGAATGTCTGTCCAACACAATTTTAACCCTTTTTTGGACTAGACAAGGATACTTATGAAAATGTGTACTCTAGTCTATAGGCTAGAAGAGTTCTCCTAATTTTTGTTTTATACTTTCTCTTGATCATGGGACTAAATTTACGAAAAAGGATGAGGGAGTCCATAATTAAGCTCTTTTCAGAATCCTTAAATATGAAAAGATGGTTGAGTGATCTTGTCTCTATCACACTTGTTAAAAAAAAATTGAAGAGACGTCATTTCAGTATAAGTTTAACCCTTTTCTGGACCAACTGGATTATGCACGAAAAATGAATACTCTAGCCCCAGTGACCAAAAGAGTTCTCCTTGTTATGATTTTATTCTTTTTCAAACCCTGGACACTAAACTTACGAAAAATACCATAATGGGAGGTTTACTTCCCAAATTTGTGTCGTAAATGCATTTGCATATTGACTGCTCACGCTTTTAGGCCTAATGTCGACTTCAGCATTCTCTTGTTGAACCAATTGCCTATGCATTCCTATTAGTTCCTAGCCTTGTATTTTATGCCTTTGTGACTTGATACCTTATCCCTAGAAGGAACATCCCCCGAGTGTTCTTATCTTGCACATGCTTCCTTACATTGAGCATAGGTATGTTTCTTGCACTATGGAGCTACTTTTCTTTCCTGCGACACTCATTCCCTCCATTGTACACTAGAATTATTTTATTCTTTTTTAGGCTTTTATAACATGAAAAAGACAAAANAAAAAAAAAAAAAAAAAAAAATGGGAAAACATTTATCTCTTTTATTAGCAGTAGTCTTGTCACCCTTGAACGAAGCACAATATTGAGTCAAAATCTTATCATTTTGGATTTAGTGTGGATTTAGGATACTTTTTCTCATTTTGAGTTTTTTCTCCCCTGGTTGGTTATTCTTCCAACTATATGGAGCGTTTGTTGATGCCTCCTATGTCACAAATGTATCCCAACTTATGGTCATGCTGCTTGAGTCACATAATGTGTATGATTATGTTTAAAGGGAAGTTTTAAACCTGTGTCTACCATTCTGCAGTTAGATTGTGACCTTACAAGTCGACCTTCCCAAGTCAGTCTCATCACCACATGTATTAGTCTCTTCGTATGATCTCTTCCAGATATTTGGATTTATGCGACCCCTCATGCTAGATGATGGAGGATTCCTTAATTCCTTCATTCCAGCAGCTTCCCTCCCATCGAATTTGACACATATTTCTTTGGGAGAGGGATATAGAGTTATGTTTTGGTACCTTGGGGCTTATAGTCATCAATGGCAGGTTCCCTTGCCATTAGCAGTGGGAATACCTCAATGTTCCCTGCTTGATAGTTTCTACCTGGTGGTCGACACCTTTTCATTCATTCACACTTGTTAGATAGTACCATGGTACCTTGACTCCCATGATTATCACTATTGGTGGGTTGTATCATGTTTTTTGATGGTATACCTCAATGATCGGTAATCAAACGATGTCTCACTATGTTTGAATTTGACTAATTTATTCACATAGTGAAGACTTGTACCACGATTGATCATAGTGAAGACTTTGGGTGAAGTACGAGCATTACATATTTTGTACTCCTTCCCAAATCATATGGTGCCACCTCACATACTCATAATCACAAAGGATCAAATTGTTCATTTCTTTGGTCCCAATTATCCTCTGTTATTGATTTTGAGACATAGATCCATTGTGTATCTATTCGTGGATATGATCTACTTTGACATTGATCAATTGTATATTCTTTGTGGCCATGCTTTCTACTTCATTTATATCACATGGATTCATCGTGTACTATTCATGGCCATCGAAAATAGCTATATTCTACATATGCCATGATTCATAGTGTACTTTCTTTGGTGGCCATGCTTACTTCACTCCTGAGCATGGGTATGCCCAACTTGGGAAACAAAACTCTTGCTTAATCCTTGCTAACGATTAATTTTTTTGGATCAGTTGTTCGGTAACCTCCATGGATTCTTCGACGCATCCTGACCTCTCATATTTCATAATGTATTTCATCCATCATTTTTCTCTTCTTAACTCACACATTAGGGGGCATCTGTTATAACACAAAATGCCACACCTATGCATTTGTGCCATGGCCCAACCCTTTCCCAATTCTTGCTAGAATTTTCCCCCAAAAGATCTCTCAAAAATAATTTAAAAAACATTTATTGAGAGAATATCCAAGGGTTTTCCTAGTGCAACACACAAACATCCATGAATTTCCACATTACGACCCACAAAATCCCTCAAACTTTGTGAAAAATATAATAATTATGTGTTTTTGGGTTGTTTTTTTAGTTGGAATCGTTTCCCAATGAACCTTTCCCATACACAACGAAATCCAACTCCCCAAACCTATTTAGGAAGATATAAAACAAACATGGAGGGCTAAGGAGAGGTCAAGTCCTTTTATGCAAAGTTATGCTATCAACATCTAGCCAGCCTCCTTTCTCTATAATTCTCTGAGCAACATCCCCTGTAGTTTGGAAAATCATTTTCCATCACTTCTTTCTCATGTTATGTGACTATAGGGTGTCTCTTTATCACTATCCGAGTCATTGAAGGAAGATTACATTGGTTGAGTTGATGCTTGAGGATTCCTAGATGTTGGCCCTTGGTTATGGAAGAAAGCGAATATTAAGGAAGAAAGGCCAAGTACGAACTACGCGGAAGGCACAGTGACTGAGAATAGGTCAAAGTGGTCAAAGAAGAAGAAAATAAGGAGAGAATTAAAGGAAAATGAGACATTGAACGAGAATATCGAGGAAGACAGATTAGCAAGGAAAGATGGATCGTGGACAACTCAGAAAGCGGAAGAAGGCGCCAACCATTGCTTTGGAGAACCTCATGGAAAAGAAGGAAAGACAGGTTGGCAAAGCCCCGAAATTATGGTTCAAGTGGACCTAGGGTTTTAGACACCTAGGTTTTTTTGAATTTAGGGTTTTTGCACTTAGAATTCGGTCTAAGGTTGTCTGGGAGCCATTGTAATGTATAAATAAAGCCCTATACGAGAGAAGAAGGGTCCGTTATTGTGGGTTAAGAGAGTGGTTATTGTTGTTGCGTGAGGAGAGTATTGTGTTATGAGAATATTATTGTATTGTAAGATCTTCAGCTGGGTGCAAAGTTCAACCTTGCAGTTGGGTGCATAGGGAAGGAAGAAAAGAAGAAAAAGAGAGAGATAGAGATGTGCAAGCTAAGTGCACATATAGAACTATAAGTTTTCATAAAATATATCAAGAAACATAGTTATGTGGAGTACGTAGCCCTAGGGAGAGGGTGAACCATGTATATCTTGTTTTCCTCTGTGGTTGATGTTGTGTTCTTTTCTTTTTGGTATTCTATTGTTGCATTATTGTAGTAGATCTGAGATATAACTGTGCGAAGTAGACTTAAGTTGGTAAAGAATAACTAGATCTATGTGTGTTGTTGTTTTGGATTCACTTGCAATTCCTCTAGTTGTAGACACATGTGTCCTTAAACCCCCTATTGCTACTTCGGGTGAGACTGCATATTCTCCGTAGGTGTTGCCGAAAGGGCCAGTAGTTAGGGCTTGTTGGTGCACTCTTAGATTTGAACCCTGGGTCTGCCCCTGTGCCAACAAATGGTTCTATTGTTGGGACCAGTGTTAAGCCCTAAATAATGGCTTATTACCCCTTAATTGGGGAATATTACATTAGTAATGTTATTTTATTTATTTTGGCTTTAGTCCATTAGTTGTAATTATACCTCCTAGTCTCCTATATATACCAAGGAGACATTTTCATTTGGAATCATCTTGTAATTGTACATTTATGTGGGGATAAGGAGGTTTCCCCCTCGAAGAGGCTTATTATCTGAAATTATCTCTTTTTCCAGACGTTGAATACTTATTCTGAGATTTTTCTATCCTATATTGATATTTGGTTCTTAACATATGGTATCAGAGCTCAAGGTCTTGGGGTTTCGCTGCTACATCTGAGACACCTTGGAATTTTTTATATAACTTTTTTTCTAGAACGTTTCAGAAGGAATGTATTGGAGGATATTTAGTAGATGGATGTAGGTACGTTGGGTTAAAAATTTAGCTCCTGAGGCCTTATACTTTCGAATATACAGCCTGTGCAAGATAGTGTTATGGAATCATCCTGAACTGAGTCATTGTGTAATTTTCTCTATAAAACAATTTCTGTAACTTTTCAGACCCTAAAATCTAAAGACTATTCATAGAAATTAGTAAGTCATTTGTGGTAAAAATTTCATATTTTGGTTCATCTTATATTTTTAGATACACCCTGTGGAACATAGGGTATCTAACTAGTCTTATTGACTAGTCGCAAGAAGGTGTTCCAGGTAAAACAATCATAACTTCTTCCTAGAGTATCCATATTGAGTGAGACTAGTTGCATTGGATAGTGGATAGTGGATAGTCTGAAGTATTTACGGTACAAGTTTCATAATTTTGTATCAATTATTTTTTGCGGGGCACACTATACAAGTGAGATCTCCTGGAAAGGCCAAAAATCATCAAGTTGTGGGGAAGTTACCATAAATTCCACTTTGTAGATCCAATTTTGATCAGACCTATGGAATTGCAGAGAAGGAATATCAGATAAATACAAAAAAAAAAATTCATACCCAGAAGGGCCGAAACTTTGGAGATACATCAAAAGAAAGATTGTCTAGCAGAACCATCTCAAAATAAGGTTCAAAAGTGATACTTGGCCAACATGCCACCCAAAAAGGGAACTTCTACACCAAATAATCCTCCAAACAATCCTACATGGACTCTTGATGAAGGTGAAGAAATGCCTAGGGACATAAATGATTTACAAAATAAGACAGTAACAAAAGATGAACTACAAGAGATGATGGAGGGTTTAAAAGGGGAGATCATGGAAGGATTGAAAATTTTCCTAATAGAGAGGACACCTGAAAGTGAAAATGTATCCCATGAAATTCATGATGAGGACACAAGGAAGGTGAATCAAGAATGGAGAAACTCCAACTTTGGGTTGAAGACCAACCATGTTCCTAAGATCGATATGAGGAAGTTTGATGGCAAGGACCCAATCACATGGATACGTCAGATGGAGAAATTCTTTGATCTACATAATGTGACACATACACAAAAGATATGAATTGCTTCTTTATATTTAGAACCCAATCAATTTGTTTGGCATTGATGGCTTTGTTCTCGCAAATCACTCGTCACTTATACAATTTTCACAGAAGAAATGATAGCACACTATGAGGATACAAGGAGCAATACCTTCTTTAACCAATTGATAAATCTCAAGCAAAAGGGTTCAGTTATAGAGCACATTGAGAACTTCAAAAGATTGAATATAAAGGTAATAGATATTTTAGATGAGCACTTGATTTTTGTATTCATAGGAACTTTAAAGGATAACATTCAACATGAGGTTCGCCTTTGGGAACCCAAATCATTGGAGAATGCATTTAGGGTGGAAAGAAATGTTGAAAGTAAAAATATGGCTATGGCTACTATAAGGACCAATCCTAGCAGCTATAGAGAGAAGAATGCTCCTTCTTCTAAAACACCTCAACCTACAAGGTTGACACCTCAACAATTGGAGGAAAGAAAAGAAAAAGGTTTATGCTTTAATTATGACAGCAAGTATAGTAAGGGACATAAGTGTGGTGAGAATAAATTATTCTACATAGATTGTGAAGAGGAAGAAGAACAAGAACAAGAACAAGAACTGTCTCAAGATGAAAACGTAGAAGCAATTTCGTCTAAAAAGTTGAATCCCACGATATATTGTAATGCATTGGCTAGAATTAGCACTGCTCAAACACTCAAGATCAAAGGATATATCAAAAATAAAAAGGTAATAGTACTAATTGATTATGGAAGTACTCATAATTTCATTCACTATAAATTA
>ML795805.1:260677-292349 GCA_009831015.1 Picea engelmannii
TCCTATATATACCAAGGAGACATTTTCATTTTGAATCATCTTGTACTTGAACATTTAAGTGGGGTAAAAGGAGGTTTCCTCCTCGAAGAGGCTTATTATCTGAAATTATCTCTTTTTCAAGGCATTGAGTACTTTTTCTGAGGATTTTCTATGCTATATTGATATTTGGTTCTTAACAGCCTCTAGCGTATTGGCTTAGCTCCTGGTTTAAGTGGGATATTCATCTTGCCTAAGTCTCCTGCTATTCCCTTCATCTCTAAAAAAGTCATTGGATATAGGTCCTGGTATTCGTGCAGTAAATCTACAATATTCTCAACTATCTCCTCACTACAATAATATCCTATCTGCACAAACTTGGGATTCTCTGTCGTCCCAATGTTTACCTTCCACATATTTATAGGTTGTGTATATGAATTAGATTCAAGATCTGACCCTTCAATGGCTTGTTCTCCTTCTGTCTCACATACTTGTACATTCCTAAGATAATCTTCATCATACTCTTCCTTGGCTACATTATAGAACTCCAGTAGCTCACAGACAATCATCTTGGCTCTGTGCGCTCTACATATTGGTACCACCTCCATCATCTCTTCTTCCGAGAATATATTCATTCAAATCACTTGTAGCATTTCATATATGGATATAGATTCATGTTCAAATGTAAACGTGATTTTGAACCTATGGATCAATTCTTCCCATCTTGTTGTCTCCTTGCACATTTCCAACTCCAAATACTAGTTCTTCATAATTGTGTCTAGTCTGTGCATAAATATGTGCATCCACTCTGTCTCTAGTACTGAACCCCACAAAGCCATGCACTGTTCCACATGAATTGTTGGGTCACTCTCCCGTGTATATTTCTGAACAATTTTTTCTTCCTCAATGCCAAACCTTATTTTCATTAGTCTGTTGAACTGTGACCAATATTTCATTCCCTCTTTGTGTGCAGCCCACCATCTGGTTGGAGTCGCTTTTAATACAACATCTAGTGCTAACATCCTTTTTTTTTCAAGTACCTGCAACTCAAATGATTTTGAAAACATACTTATATCAGTTAATCCATCATACCTGGGAAGGATACATAGCTTTGTTCCAATCCAGTGCAAGGATCGAGTGATGCACACACATCGTCTAGTTGGCACTACATGCATTCTCTGTTTCCAATGCTCTAGACCTTCTTTAGAATTTGTGCACATGAAATGATACTTTTCCAACTCAACGCACCATTTTCTATCGGGTTGACATAATCCTCCATCTGCGTAGTCATATTATATAAATTGTCAATGTCATTCCCTCTTGTTGGTTCTATGTATCTCTTTCCTTTTGATGGGTCCAAGGGTACATTAACTTTTAAATCTCTAACTTCAAATATCATCTCCCTCCTATTCAAGTTGATGATCGCTTGGTTATCAAAATCCCATTCCAGTCCCATCGATGTTGGATATGGTTGAATGTCGTCCAAGATATCAATAACTTCAAAGTATGCCACGTTGTGCACCCCATCTATGTTCACAAGTACTCTTGTCAATAGACCAATCAGAACTATTTTGTGTTGATTCACTAGCCTTAGTTGAACAAGAGACCATACCAACTTGAGTTTTCCCATCAAATCCCATGTCTACTTAGGTAACATATTCACGTCAAAACCTAAGTCCAAGATAATATTATCCACATCATACTCTCCAATCTACGCACTGAATGTAACTTCTTCATTGGTTCGCTTTCTGCGTAGTACCTGATTTACCATCCTTTGTGTGACATGAGTTTCCCTTCGTCCTGTGCAGTGATAAATCATGTCGTATAATTTACTTAGCACAACCTCATATTTGATTATCTCTACACTACTTCTCAAGAATTTTGTTAGCGTGCTTACCTTCCCTATTAGATTCTCTAGCATAACATGATCTTATTCATGAGGCATAACTGATGTTAATGCTCCCTAATCCACTCTGATTACTTCTTTCCTTGCTCTATGATATGTGATGTACTGCGAATCCGACTTTGGATTCTTGAACTCCATCAATAGTGCTTACTTATTCTCTGCCAAAGTCTTGGCCTTTCCTATAGGTGTGGTGCTTCATAACTTCATATACCATACTAGTGAAAAATCTATAAATTTTGTTGCTAACTACGCAATCTACACAACTTCGGCCTATACATTCTTTGCGGCTCAAATCGTCTTGCAAACAAACAAGTGTTGCTCTGAGTCCTCTGAACTAATTCCCTAGAACTCAAGAAACCTAAGAGTATTAGCCACCCCAACCATGTTGTTTGATGTAGTCCCTCCTCTTGGTGACACTGGTTGACTCTGATTCTGACTTTGTGCACTACTTCGACTATTTTGATTGCTACTACTAGGTCCTCCTTGGATAGCTACAATTTCTTTTGAAAAATATTCAAATGTTATTTATTATTGTGGTGAAACACACAGGGTTATGGATTTAAAATAGGATCGTGTCTGATTAAGACTTGTTGGCTCTTCTATTATCGAATGGAATAGAACTCCTCTTCTTCTCCTCCTAGGTATGGTACCTCCATGATTTTTCTAGCGGGGAAATCCCCCCTTTAACTATACCAGGGTTTAAGATATAGATAGAGTGAATGACCGTCTAAAAGTCAATCTGTTTTCTACTCTACCCAAAACATACCAAAATAAATGAAAATAAAGAAATAGGAGAGAATATCGGTAATTGTACCTTTTATACCACGTCTGGTGATCATCTCCTCAATATATGTAGTTCCAAAGACTCCAAGTCTCCTCCCAAGGATGACCTGCATTCAAAACTAGGAAAACATGGGCCACAGACATGTTATTTCTATTCATGAATTAAGGTTAGATATCAAATACTATGTATAAATAAAAGAAAATACACAAAACATTATCATTTGGGATAGGGAAAAGATATTATTTTATTCATCAAACAAAGACTAGAACTTACAATCCATGTCAGCCATCGTTCCATGAACCTAGTTCGAGATCCTCTTAGGACTATAATATATGCCTCCTAATGTGTGAGGTAAGAAGAGAAATTGATGGCCGAAATACATTACAACATCTTCACCAATGCACAAATTCGATTGAGCTTGAGACCAGAGTTTAGGAGGTGCCATCTACAAAACAATAATTGTCTATCTGAGGCAGGCATACCCATGCTTAGGATGAACTAAATCATGGATGCCAATCAAATACATTGCATATCCATGTCATATAACTATATAAAGTGTAGTCATGAGCAATGCACAGTGGACATACATCTCAAAATCAGTCAAAGATATACAAGCATAGTATGTATCTTCAAGAAGATAGTGATGCCTACGGCTGGAGATGCGGTCTTCATAGCTCAAGAAAAAAATTCAAGATCTTCAAAACTTAAGTAGGAGTATAATGGGAGTGTATAACTCACTACCCCTAGGTCTTCGACAGTCTGTCGGGAAAATATAGGAGAATCTCGATGATCAGGCAGAGAACTTCGTCGATTTTGAATCTGGACTTGACTAGACTCTCGGGGTGGTCGACTCATGAGAGTCAAGAGACAAACTGAAGAAAGGCCGACTCAGGTTGGGTAAAAATTCCATTGGACAAAAGAACGAAATATGATCAGACTCATGCAGCATGACATTGACATAAGTTCATGATGCAAGAGGCACCACAAACTCTCCATATGTTTGGAAGACTAACCAAATGGAGGAGGACACAACTCTATGTAGCAATAAAAAATTCCTAAGGTCATACTATATCCCAATGCTTGATGAACAAATGGACAGATGTGCTTTTTCCAGGGCGACTATCTTTGCTGCCAAAAAAATAATGTATATTTCTCATCCCCTCTTTTTGGAATATTTGATTTTTTTGTCTTTTTTAATTTTTTAAGAGATTGAAAAAGAATAAAATAATGCTACATTACAAAGGAGGAACGAGCGTCAAACTAGTTCCAAGCGCATGGAACACACTAATTCTCAGGCCAAGGAGACATGTGCACGATAAGGACACTTGGGGAAAATTCCTCCATGGGTCAAGGTGTCAGGTCGCAGAGGCAAGAAGTGTTGCAAGGCTTGCGTATAAGGAATGCTTCAAAGGCTCAGTTAAGAGCAACATCGAGTTGACATTAGGCCAAATATGCAAATATGAGACCTGCAATGCAATTAAGAATGACACAGGGATACCCCTTCTATGTAATTTTTTTACAAGCCCAGAGAAGGTAAGCTCGGTAGTTTTTTCAATTTTAGAGAGTCTGAAAAAAGACAAAATAAGATTCCAGGGAGTACCTTTTTCAGAGCTAGTCTGGTCGTTTCAAAAAAGGGTTAAACTTGCACCAAAAATATGTCTATTCAAAACCATTTTAACGAGTGTGACAAATACAAGATCACTTGGCAATATTTTTAATTTTAAGGAGTCTGAAAAGAGCTTAACTATGGACTCATGGCCTTTTTCTGAGTTTAGTCTCCTTAGCTCGAAAAAGTATAAAAGTAACTGAGGAGAACTCTCCTGGTGAGACGAATCTCCCGAGGCATACCTTTTTCTACTATAATCTATTAGTTGTAAAAAGGGTTAAACTCATGGCAATAGATGTTCTTCCAGACCAATTTAACGAGTGTGAATGAACAAGGTCACTCGACGATCTTTTCAATTTTAGGGAGTCTGAAAAGAGATTAACTATGGACTCTGGGGGGGTTCCTTTTTTGCAAGTAATCTCCAAGGCCCGAAAAAGGTGATAAACTGAAACCAAGGAGAATGTTCCTTTTTCGAAGATTTAGTCCCTTAGGCCCAAAAAATGGTTAAACGTATGCCTGAGAATACTCTTCTAGCAAACCGAAGTTCCTAGAGCATACCTTTATTCGCAAAATTAGCCATCCGGACCAAAAAAGGGGTAAGCTACCATTGGACAGATGTGCCTTCAAATTTGAGTTTGGTGAGCGTGAAGGACAATAAGATCGCTCAGCAATATTTTCATTTTTAGAGAGTCTGAAAAGGTCTTAAAGAAGACTCCACGAGGCTACTTTTCTCATTTAATCCAGACGAGATTGAAAAGAATAAATACATTCTCGTTGGATGTTGCTTTCAAATTTCAAAGCAAGCTTGAAAGACAACAAAGCGTGCCCATTAGGGAGTCTCGAGGGTAAGGCCAAGAATGATGATTAACAAAATAATGAGGCTTCAATATGTATTCATAATGGGACTAACAAGGACTCCCAAGCCTATAGTCAAAACTAGCAGCATGGATGCCAAAATGCAACAAAGGATCTACCTAGGGAATCCATGTAGAGGTAGGCTCTACCACTTAATTACAACACTTCTAAAGCAGTAGATAAGGTTTCTTGTCGCACTTAAGTGGGGTCGATACTAAGGCCAAATGAACCAGGAAACTGATAATGCAAAAATGCAAGTAGGGAAAAATCTAACCTATATTCCAGTTTCGAGGTCAATACCTGTTAGAACAGATCGTTACGATGAACACATGTAAAAAAAAAAATGTCCCCAAGATCCTGTATGGTTCAAGAATTGGACTAGTGTGCAAGGTTCTCTCCCCTCTAGCTCACTACACGACTCTCCTCTCTCATCCTCAATATTTTTTCTTGTGTACCTCCTCCCTCTACGCGACTCTCCAAACTCGTATCCTTCCTCCAGTATATATTCTTCTTGCATCCTCAGTCCCTCCCTGCCTCTTTCATTACTTCCTTCCTTCTCTTAGATGATCCTCTTGTCATCCCCCAGTTCCCCTATGTGCGCAAACCCCTTGCAGTCGGATTTCATTACCATCACATGATTTTCACATAATAACATCTTTATCCACGTATTTATTGATTTCAAGAACCTCCCACCTAAACCTTTGAAAAAGTCCCTTTCTACGACACTATGTTATTGAATACAATCTACTGCAAACTATGTAACATAACCACCTAGTACGTTATCCAACCAAAAATAAACTACTTGAGTACTTGGGTTACTTACATAATTCAACTATCTTACCAATTTGGGAGTGCAATTCCTCAGTGCTGCAATGATGTACCTTCCAGTTTTATCCACTAATATTTCTAGCCACTCTGTCAGAATAACTGGAAATTCACCAAAGAATATTTCATGCATATATGTGAACACATACCTTTACATCCATTGCTTGCCACTCATCTGAGGGTTTATGTTCTCTTGTTGTGAAAATTATCGTTCCTTCCTTTCCAACCATTCTTGGATCTCCTTCTTAGTGGGACTCCAAAACACCCCTTTAATCACAAATTCCTGGTCCTACCAATGAAACCATTTGTTGGCACTCTTTTTTGCATGGGTTGTAAGACCCAAGATTTTGTTTATCTATGACCAAAAAAACCTACCAAACACTAGCCCTTTCGACATCACCTGCTTGCATAGATGAATTCCCACTCGATGTATTTATTGTGATTGTGAGAACCAAGATTATGCGGTAGTAAGGGAATGGGAGGAAACCATTTAGTTCATTCTTCCTTATTATTTTGTGCACATAACTCTGTTATGTTCAGTTATTAACTTACTCATGATTCAGATTCCTATACTTATCATATTCCATATTACTATATAGATTTTTTACTATTACAGTCATGAATCATTGCACCATACTTAACTCTCATACAAAGCTATTCTATGATGCATGCAAATTTTATTCATAATCAAATACAGAAAAATAGACAACACGTGATTATGTAATATCTCTTTATCATTCCTTTATTCATTCTTCTCAACCATCGACTGCTACATTCAAGAACTCTGGAACTCAGTATCAATCAACAATTACCAGACTATAACATAACCTGGTCTATCATAGTCGAACTTCATCAAAATAGTACCTCACTGAACCCCTAATCTCCCAACCCGTTACATATTTATACAAAAATATAGGGCTAAAACCCTAATCTATTCATCCCAAAAATATCCTATTACAATGCATGGCCAACTCAGTTAACTGGTTGTTCAACATCTTTGTTCTACTTTTCAGCCTTCATGCTAATTTTATGTTGTTCTTCTATTTCTGGAATGTTGGGATGTCATTCTCCTGTTATTCTTTATTTCATTTCTTTATTCTTCTGGATTTATTCTTCGAGCTGCACATTATCTTCCTTTTGTGCACTTTCCCACTTCTGCACACTTTCCTGTTGGATACGCCTCAGTTTCACTCTCTATAGCTTTCCTTCTTCCTCTGCACACTTTTCTTATACTTAGGATTTTTCCTCAAAACTTTATTAAAACTGAAAATTTGTTTTCAAGATTTCCTGTCCAAGATGCTGATATTTCTAGGTGTTGTTCATAGCACCTAATACATTGAGAAGGTTTAATTAGGGATTAAGTAAATTTTCCTCTTTTGACCATTTTTAGGCCTTAATATCCATTTACAGTGCACAAAACCTACTCATGGTTCCCATATTTCACTCAAAGTCCTAGAAATAACCCCCACAAGGAAATCAAGTGTTGGTTCAATGATTCATTCAAGGCTCTTAAGCTTAGGAAGATTCAATAATATCTTAATGCACTTGTTTTCCTTCCATAACCATGGTCAAGGCTTTGTGACCCATCCTCAATATGAAAAACCCCCTAATGACATCCATATCCAACTATGATGCCACAAACCCCCAAGAGAGTGCTTGTGTTGTGGTTTGTAGGTGTTGTTCGTGGTGATCAAGCCCAAGAAGCCATGTTTAGGGCCTAAGGCCTCAATTTTTTCCTCCCCTAACCATGTAACTTGAGATCAAGTAGGTTCATTCAAGGATTAAGCCCCTTATTAATCCCCTTAACCATGTTTAGGCCTTGAGACCCATTTTGATTGCAAAAAACCTACTCATAGCACATGTATCACACCTGGATGCTAAATAACCCCAAAAATGTCCTTGAAAACTATTCTTGGTTTGGTATTGAGATGCATTATTATTTAGGACCTATGTTGTGGTTTAATCATGGTACTTGTATCCCTATAGTAAGCCATATATACCCTTCAAGGGTTATGTGTGTTGGTTTGAGGATGCACTTATGGTGCTATAGATTGAGAAGCTTAATGGGTTGCAAGTGTTGTTCATGGATGTTGAGCCCAAGAAGATTAATTTAGGGAACACATCTCTTACTATCCTCCATTTACCCTAGTTAGACCTTTAGACCCATTCTTAATTCACATTTTAACCTAGTCATGGCACCAATATCCCACTTGGAGGTGAATGACAACCTACAAAGTTCATATGTGGTGATTTGATAACTTTTCCATGGTACTTGAGCTTGAGAATTAAGTTTTAGGCTTATAGGATCTTGTTTTCCACCCTTGACTATGGTGAAGAACTCAAAACCCATCCATCGTGGCCATGATATTGTAATGCATTCATATCCAACTTGGATGCCAAATACCCCTTCGGGAGGGCTCGTGTCACAATTTCTAAGTGTTATTCATGGTGCTTAAGCTTGAGAAGATTCGATTAGTGCATAAGGTCTTTGTTTCCCCCCTTGACCATATTTTTAGTACACAAAACCTAATCATGGAAAATGTATCCCACTTAGAGGCCTACAAAGAACCCATACAAAGGACTTGTGTGTTGGTTCAAGGACTTGTTCAAATATCTTGAACCCAAGAAGATTCAATAATATCCCAAGGCTCTTGTTTTTGTTCCTTGACCATGGTAAAGTCCTTATGACTCATATTCAGTACACAAAACCTCCTAATGGAATCCATATATGACACTAATGCCAATGACCCCCTAGAGAGTTCTTGTGTTATGGTTTATAGGTGTTGTTCATGGAAATCAAGTATGAGAAGATACATTCATGGACAAAATTTAAACATTTTCCTCACCTAACCATGGTTCTTGAGCTCAAGATGTGTCATTTATGGTTTAAGCCCCCCGTGTTTCCACCTTGACCATGTTTAAGCCCAAATACCCATTTCCACTATAAAAAACCTACTCATAACGCTCGTATCCCAATCAAATGAATGAACATGAACTATGGCCCTGAGAACCATTCTAGGTGTGGGCCCAAGACAAATTCCTATTTAGGTCATGTATTGTGGTCTAATCATGGTCATCATATCCCTTGACTAGAGATAACTTACAAGGGTTTTGTGTGGTGGTTTGAGTATACATTCATGGAATTGGAAAGCCTAAAGCTTCATAGGTTTTATATGTTATTCATGGAACTCGAGCTCTAGAATATTAATTTATGTCACAAGGTTTATGTTGTCCTCCCCTAACCTTGGTTTTACCTTGAGATTTATTCTTGGTTCATGACTAGCCCAGTCATGACGATCATATCGCTCTTGGAGGTTAATTATACCATACATAGGTCATATGTGTTGGTTCAAGCAGTCATCCATGGTGTTTGAGCTTAAGAATAAAGTATTAGAATCATAGGCTCTTCTTTCCCTCCATTGACTATGATTAAGGACTTGAGAACCATCTATGATACCCAAAAACTTATAATGGTGCCAATATTCAACTTAGATGATAAATAATCTATGGAGAGGGATCATGCCATGGTTTTTAGGTGTTGTTTATGGTGGTTGATCATACTAATTTCAATTAATAATTAAGGCCATTCCCCCCCAATAACCATGTTTATTCCTTGACACCAATTTCCATTGCACAAAACCTATTCATGGTGCCTATATCCCACTCAAATGCATGCAAGGAAGCCTTATAGAGGACTCATGTGTTTATTCAAGGACTCGTTCAAGGTTCTTGATCCAAAGAAGATTCAACAATATCTTGAGGCACTTGTTTTCCTTCTTCGGTCATGGTTAAATGTACATGACCCATCCTTGGCACAAAAAACCTTGTAATGGCATCCATATACAAATACGATGCAAAGAACACCCTTGGGAGGGTCTGTGTTGTGGTTTGTAGGTGTTTTTCATGGTGATTGAGCCCAAGAAGTTACATTTAGGGCCTAAGTCCTAGGTGTTCTCCTTCTCTAACCATGCTTCTTAAGCTCAAAAAGTTCCATTTGGGGCTTAAGAACCTTGTTTTCACCCTATCCTATCCTTGTTTAGGATTGAAGACTCATTTGTTTTTACATCTAGGAACACATGTGCATTTTTAAGAATGAATACATTCAATTTTAGAATTGTGTGCATTCTTTTAGAGGCACACACACTTTTAAAAGCATGTGCATTCTTTTATAACATAACATATGCAGGGAAACATGGAAGCATTCATGGTGGCATGCATGGAGGTTTGGAAATTTCTAAAGAATTTCAAATAGGAATGCATGCATCGTTCTAGTTTGCATGCACGTTCCTAAAATTTTCAATGGGAATGCATTCTCATTACACTAATTTTAGAAAGAAACTTCTTGCACCTGCCTTTCCTTGGATATCTTATATAATCCACCAACATGATAGGATAAATATTTTTTTGAAGTATTACCCAACACCATAATCCTTTACTCGATATTATCCTCCAACCATTTTTTGCAGATAGAACAGTTGCAAAAATATATATGTTTTTTGGTTCCCACCCTTATATTTCTTTTGGAGTTGCGAGTATTTACCATTTGAATAAAAGAATACCCTTATTTTCCATACTCTCTCACCAAATAAATCTATAACTTATTCTCCTTAGCTTATCTAGCACCCCTTTCAAAATAAAAGTTAATGTCATCCAATACATAGGAATTGCATGAATTACATATTTTACCAAAATAAGACTTCCACCCCATGATAACCATTGATTACACCACATAGATAGTCTCTTCTCCACCTTAGCAATTAACCATTACTTATCCCTTTGTTAGAAAAATAGGTGTTCTCGTTTCACCATAGACAATATCTCAACATTGTCACCCAACCACAAGAACACATGCCACCCCCGAGCACCTTAACCTTGACAGAGAGAATAATTCTGGAAGAAAACCATAGAACCAATAGCCAAGCAAGGTAGCATAGCTCTCTCTAGAGCTAGCGCACCAAGCAGAAAGTCCAAACCATCACCAAGAGAAAATCCAAGCCAAAATTGAAAATGCTAGTTTCAGCTCCTCTCCAGACTTGCACACCACTGGTCTTATGTAGTTGTGAGAGTCAGAGTGACAAATGATCTCTAGCGCCCTCTTAATTATAGTCCTCCAAGTTACCTAACTAATTTGACTTCTACTTATGGAGGCTAATAACTCAATAATAAATATTCTCTTGAGCTGACTTGTCTCCTAGGGTTATTATCCAACGTTTTAGGGTTTATCTTACTTCCCATAATATTCTAGTGTCGTAAGGGTTACATGTAGAGGTTAATACCTCCCGCAACTACCATAATATCAACAATCCCTCCTAGCTAGGGAGGTATTAAAGGCAATGGTCTTCAACAAAAACATACCATTCAATTGGTAGCATCATCATAGCCACATAGGCTATCTCATGGTCAAATCATAAGCACCATCATCACTATCAGTATTATTTGATAGCATCAACTACATCTCTTGAAACCATACTCCATCTGAGTAATCACGCATGATGATGAATAAGCCACTCACTCCATAGAGTGATACAAGAATCATTCTTCTAATATGGACATATGTCCTAAAAGAATTATTGTCCTGGACCATTTTCCACGGGGAGAATGTCTTTCCATCAGCATGTTGACTATCCATCTAGTTGGAAATCATCTCCAACACTAGTGATAGTCTTCATGGAAATCGGAACAATGCCATTCAATAGAACACAATTGTTTATATCCATAGTAGTACACAACTACTATCCAATGGTACACAACCACACCTAGTATCACAAGACTACTAAACAGTGACACATAGTCACAACCAGTGGAACAATCCACCACAGTGTCATACAACTACTATCTAGAGACATACATTCTCCATAAAAATCATATCATCTGATATCAACCTGCATAAAAATATCATGATACAAACTGAGTCATTTGGGCCATTTTTCCACTCACATCTGTGAGATATGAAAGAGCATCTTCCCTCATAAAGTAAAACATCATCCATGGGCTATCTAAACAATTCTTCCCAAGCATAGAAGAATAATTGTCCCTGATTTCTGAGCCTCGACCATTCACCTAGATGGGCCATTCCTTCGGCACTAATCATAGTGCAACCTGGAGAGAATGAGTCTTCCCTAGGGAATGCCTATCCCTGATTGTTGAACCTAGACCATTCACCTAACTGGGCCATTCCTTCGACACTAATCACAATGCAACCTAGAGAGAACAAGTCTTCCCTAGGGAATGACTGTCTAGACCATTTCCTATGGAAACATTTGTCCTGCACCAACCTCCAAAATGAACCATTCTTCGAAGCTGCTCACAATTGTGAACTTCAAACTAATGACTGCTCAACGAAGTGGACCATTCTACTTTACCATTTTCCGAACTGGAAAATGCCTATCCATCTTAAATATTGAACCACTTTCCGAACTAGAAAGGAACTTCCCATCCTGGACCATTTTCTGAGCTGGAAAATGATTGTCCATAAATTAATAACATATCAGTTCTCCCTCCCAACCTGGGAGTAATCACTTCCTTTTTCAATGAGGAATTCATCTCCACGAGCCCCAACTTGTCTCTTGAGTACACAAACTTTTCATCTTGGACAGAGGCTTTACCAAAATATATGTTATTTGCTCATCTATGGAGATATACTAGAGAACCACTTCTCTCTTCTGGACTTTATCAAGAAGAATATAATGCTTAATCTCAATGTACTTCGGTCTGTCATGGAACACGTTTTATATGAAAGCTTCACATAGCTCTGATCAATATATCATGGTCAAATTCAACACATGATCAGACGATCTCGAAATCAACTTACAAATCCACATTGTTTATGTACACGTATAACAAGATGAAATATATTGTGATTTTGTAGTGTTGATTGCAACAAACTTTTGTTTCCTACTATCCCATGTCATCGTGGAAAATCTCAAATTGAAACATATCCAATTATCACTTCTTATGTCATATGCACTCCCTTCTCAATCTGAATCGATATGTAGTTGTATATCATAATTTAAACATCCCACAAAACAAATATCCGGCTGAGTATTCTCCAATTACATAAACGAGCCAAATTGTCAATACAAAGATGGGTCTACTGGATTAGATTCTCTTCAACTTCTTCAGATCTGTGATCATGGGAGTTATCCATAGATTTGAAATCATCATCCCAGAATTATAAATAACTGTTATGATACACTTTCTCTATCATAGGAAGTTTTCTCCACTCTTCTGTTGTATATGAGATACTCTGCATCAAATTGCTTGAATCCATATAAGGTCTTCTTCCATTTTCATACATGGGTCTCTTTCTGGTATAATATTATTTCTCAATCTGCTTTATTGGGAAGAACAATATTTTAGATGTAAATTTCAATCCATGGATACTACAAGAGGTATATCTGGTTTACTGGAACAAGTTGTCGTCATAGTCTTCTCCCTCCTTCTGGAAGAACCTCTAGTTCTGAATCTCGTAATGCTTCCATTCATAAGTATTTTTCACATTTACTTACATACACTATTATTCATCACAACTTCCATTTCTTCTGGTTTATAGTGGGTTCATAATCTTATGATTCTCGATATAATAACTGGTTGTTCTAGATTTTCTTACTTTCTTGGAATCTTCAAGTTCTTCCTCGTGTTCCTCTTTATCTTTTGGGTCCATGGAGTCTTCTATAGATTCCATGCCCTTCCTTCCTGAAGATTCCAACTTCTTTCGTTCATCATAGGAACATGGATGTAGATGGACAACCAAGTATACTTAAGGCTTATTTTCGAAGAAAACTTCCTCTAGAGTCAAACTGAACATGTGTTGCTTATCATGGATGCTACTTCCAATGGCGAGCATGGAAAAATACTTCATAATATTCATAGATTCTTTAATGGATCATATCATTTAGGATTAGCTCCCTCCTAAACCTTGCTTCATGCATGAATGCATGCTCTTCTTTTGGAATTATGTAATCAAATCCCTCCATCTAAGAGAGTCCATGCTTATGTGTGCATTCTTATTGTCTTCTACAAAGTGTCACAAGTCTTATTCTAATTTCTTCTTGATTACTGACTCCTTTCTATTTGACTCCTTCTAGGTCTCTTTAGGTTTGATTATGATTTCGGCCTATCTGGAAGTTGTTACTTATATAATAGATTCCTTAGGAATTTTCCAACGTACTTCATCTTCTTGTAGTCATCGTAATAGAAACCCTTATCTTGTTATTCTTTCATAGGTATTGTTTCACTGGCCATCTTTTCTTCTAAGAAATAGATATGCATGATATGTACAGGAACTATGTAAACATGGTATGTACAAGAATTATGTTATATAAGAATATTGTTACCTTGACTGGAAGAAGAAGTCTATTTTATCCTGCTTGGCTTTCTCTGAGGATTTGCTTTCTTTGGCAACTGTTGCTTCGCCTGTTTGCTTCCTTTTCTTTAACTTGGGATAGTGGTTCCTGTAGTGACCATATTTTCGACAATTGAAGCATTGTATTTTTGACACATCCTTTTCTTGATTTGGTTTCTTCCTTAAGCTAAACTTCCTCTTATTCCTAAAATTCTTGAATTTTGTTGTGAAGGCTTGATCATCATATTTCTTTTGGTATTTCTCTTTTGCATTAATCCTTGATTATTCTTGTGCACAACAAGTCCAAAATTCTTCAAATGTGGGATACTCCTTTCTTGTGTTCATGCTTGCGGCAAATGCATCCCATGTCTTGGGAAGGCCATTGAGTACTATATTTACCAGTTCCTTTTCTGAAATGATTTCTTCAATAGCTTGTAATTGATCTCTTAACTGAGAGATTCTTACAAAGTATGATGTTATGTTGTCATCATCATTCATTTTCATGTCACGAATCTCATTCTTCAGACTCATTACTTATCCAATGTTTCTGACTGAGAACAGGTTAGTTAGGGCATCGTACATCTTCTTAGATGAGTCAAGATGAGAGATGTAGGGTATCAAATGGTATTTTATAGAGTCCACTATGATACCCATAGTGTTGATGTCATTGTCCTTGAACTTCTTCATAACTGCAACGTTCTGAGGTTCCTTCTCTTTTCCTAGTTCAAACTTTGGTTCCATGATCTTACCTTTCACGATATCCAACACTTTATTCTTGGCAAGGATGAGGTCAATCCTTGTCTTCCATGCTATGAAGTTAGAATCCCCTTCTAACTTGTTTTTTGACTTCATAGAGTAAGTCTTGACTGCTTTGACTTGGTCAACATTTGACTTTGACCAAAATACTCAAACTTGACATCTTGGATTGTTGAGAGTACCAAGAGGTGCACTAGGCTAGGGCGCACTAGGCTATCTAAGAATTAGGTCGAGATCTTCACTTAAGGTGCCTTAACAAGAGGGTTAGGGTTTCGTTGCTGCAACAAAACTTTAACTGTAACTGCAACTATAACTGAGAAAATCCTCTCAATCTATCTTCGAACGGTTAGATTGTTTGAAGATAGTGTGGGCCCATAACCTGTTAGAAAAATAGGTGTGCTTGTTTCACCATAAACAATATCTCAATATTGTCACCTAACCATAGGCACATATGCAACCCTCGAGCACCTTAACCTTGATAGAGAGAATAATTCTGGAAGAAAACCCTAGAATCGACAGCCAACCAAGATAGCATGCCTCTCTCCAGAGCTAGTGTACCAAGTAGAAATTCCAAGCCATCACTAAGAGAAAATACACGCCAAAACCAAAAATGTTAGTTGCAGCTGCAGCTCCTCTCTAAACTTGGGCACCACTGGTCTTATGTAGTTGTGAGAGTCTGAGTGACAAATGAGCTCTAGATCCCTCTTATTTATAGTCCTCCAAGTGACCTAATTGGGATGAATTCTACTTTTGGAGGCTAATAACTCAATAATAAATATTCTCCTGAGTTGACTTCTCTCCTAGGGTTATTATCCAACGTTTTAGGTTTTCTCTTACTTCTCGGAATATTTTAGTCTCATCAAGGTTACATGTAAAGGTTAATTCCTCCCATAGATACCATAATATCAACACCCTTTACCCATAATCATTTGGATTTATATAAAACCCCAAATATTTAATTCCTCCTTGAAACTCAATCTATTGATAAGGGAACATCTTAAAAAGGAAATTGATATCATCATCATTTACACCTGAAAATTATATAGTTGTCTTCTCTAAGTTAACCATGATTCATGTTGCAATACAATACAAATCAAGAATCTCCTTTCATTTAAGAGAATCCCTCTTCGTATCATATAATAGAAAAATATCATCTACAAATAGGAAATGGGTCAAATAAACTGATCTTATTAAACATATTCTATGCAAAGATATATATATTTTTTGCACCTATCAAATCTCTACTAAGTCCCTTCACAACAATAAGAAATAACAAGGGAAATGAAAGGAAACCCTACCTTAATGCCCTATTGGGCCTAAAAAAACATAAAGCATAACCATTAATCAACATAGAAAGAGACAATTGTAAAATAACACATAATCCAATTTACAAAATGTACACAAAACCCCAAATGTATTAGTATTAACTACATAATCCAATTTACAAAATGTACACAAAACCCCAAATGTATTAGTATTAACTTTAGATATAGCCAACTTGCTCTATCATATATTTTTAAAAGGTCAATCTTACCATAATAGAGTATTTATAATATTTTTTTTAAAGAAAACTTCCTAAATTCTTTAAAAAAAAAATTATCTAGAATTATTTGGAACTAAGATCAAAATTAAAAATACCCTTTAATAATATGAAAACATATTAACAACTTTTCTCTTAAGAAAAATTTATGTATTATTACTAAATTTAAACGAAAATAATACTATTTGATACTTTACATTGCCTAAATACTAAATGCTTGTGAGGATGCGAGTCAATACTAAATGTTTTGTGAGTCCATTTCACAAGTTGACCTTTATGCTATTGGCCCTTTAATAATATGAAAATATATTAATAACTTTCCTCTTAAGAAAAAACTGTGTATCATTACTAAATTTAAATGAAAATAATACTACTTGATACTTTACATTGCCTAAATACTAAATGCTTGTGAGAATGCGAAATAAAATAACACTATTTGATACTTTACATTGCCTAAATACTAAATGCTTGTGAGGATGCGAGTCAATACCCAATGATTTAAATTAAAATAATAGTATTTGATATTTTACATTGCCTAAATACCAAATGCTTGTGAGGATGCGAAATGAAAATAATACTATTTGATACTTTACATTGCCTAAATACTAAATGATTGTGAGGATGCGAGTCTTTGTGAGTCCATTTCACAAGTTGACCATTAATTTATTGGTTCATTTTTTATTGGCTAAAATTTGTATGTTTCTAATTTATAATACTTGTTCAAAGTTGATGATGATGTTAAATGTTACAAAGACCACTAAAAGAAAATTGAGAAAAAATGAGATGATGATGATGTTAAATGTTACCAACACAGTTAAAAGAAAATTGAAAGTATTTTAAGTAAGAGAGGAAGATTTGGTAAATATTATTTAAAACTATAAAACTCACACAAAATTTATTAATTTTTTACAATTTTTTGTATTTTGAATTTTTTGAATTTTTTAAATTTTAAATTAAGTTTTTTATTATAATTTAATGAAAAATAAGATATTATTAAATTGCTAATTGAGTTTATCTTTGTTGTTTAGGAGGAATAACGGTTGTTATTGACATGTTGAGATATTGATTAGTATACCATTGTAGATCTATCTTAACTTCGGATCTATCATGAGCTCAGAGGGATCAAATCCGTCAAGGTGAGAACTTCCTTTTAGAGTGATCCTTTTAGAGTGAAAAACTTGAAAAAAGTTTTGCACCTCGAGGGATTTGATCCCTCTCTACGCATGATAGATCCAGAGTTAAGATGAATCTACGTTGGTTCCACACAAAGACAAAAACATTAAATTTTTAGATGATAATCTTTATCTATATGTATATGTTTAAGATGAACTTGATACTTTGAAATTTACATCATTATGAATCTAAATAATAACAAAGTAACATTTTTTCGCGATAAAGAGGTTGAATAATAACAAAATGGAATGGTTAAGATATTGAATAACATATATACTACATCATATCATTAAGAAGTGATATGAGGAAGATATTGAATAACGTATATATTAAATATTAATTGATCTAAATCTATCTTCTTCTACTTTTCTCTTACACATGGGCACACATTCCCATCTTTAACTGACATATTGCAATAAAAGTGAGACCTTAAGGAATTTTAGACTTCCAAAGTTTTTCACATTTTATATATCTTAATATTATAATGGTTTTAATGTGCAAATATTAATAGACAAATCACACATAACCAAAGAAAGTACAAGAATTCAACTTATAATATATGTTTTGAAATTGGTTTTCAATGTGTTATTGCTAAATTCATTTCACGACAATTTTCACTAACTCACATTTGAAATAAATATATAGGATTAATTTCCTTTGTATTATTTCTTCAGTGATTCATTTTTCATAGTATTATCACTAAAATCAATGCACAATATTGTTTAATATGAATCATTATCATTGAAATCAATGCATCATATTGTTTAATTTGAATCATTATCATTGAAATCAATGCACCCTATTGTTTTAAGTTAAATTATTGTTAAAATTAATACAAGTACTAGATTGTCAATTGAGATTAGCTTGAGTGGTTTGGAGGAATGATTGTTACTGACATGTTGATATATTAACTAGTATATTATTGTAATGGATTCTATCCCTTTTGTTGACTAGCCTTGTGCCCTAAATATTATAGGGTTTACCCTGGGTACCATCCTTGAAATGAGGAGAAATAAGAAGAAGTACTCTTCCTTTATAAAATAGGAAAAAGACATTACTAGATTAAATGAAAACAATACCATATATATATTTTACATTTCCTAAATACAAGATGATCACTAAGCTCATGGATAAAATTTGAGTGTTTCTAATTCCTAGTTTTTTTTCACATTTAATGATGATATTAAATGTCATAAATTCAAATCCCTTAATTGCTAGATTTTTTGTCAAATCCAGATCTCATATTTTTTCTTTACATAAAGTGCTTTAAAATTTCCTACCATAATTTAAAATAAACTTAATTCATGATAATGTGGAATCTAAATACCTAATTTGTATTATCTTCCCCATTTAAATTCAAATCCTACTTATTTTTTATTTTTACTTCATAAATAATGCTATACATTTTTTACCAAACACCAATGCATCCATTTATCAAAATTTTAAAAACAATCTTCTTATTTAATATTTAAAAATAAATCAAACACATTAAATGTAAAAAAATAAAAAATAAAAATTACTTAATTAAGTAAAAATAATATCATTTTTCTTATTTGTCTTAAATACTTGTAAGGATGTGAATCCCTTTAATATGCTAATCATATTTTTTTTCCATATCCAATTCTCACAACCTTGATTTACATCAGCCCCTTAAAGGTTCCAACCATAATTTGAAATATAATTAATTTATGTTAAAATAATTAAGTCATCTAAACTAAAATGTATGTGTTTCTAATTCTTAATCTTTGTTCACATTTGATGATAATGTTAAACACTTTTTTTTTATTTTAAACCATAGGAATCAATGACTTCTTGGGTCAAGCTATGACACATTTTCAAGATGGTATATAGGGTAAACCCTAGAATATTGAGCACAAGGTTTGTTTCAAGCCATTATAACAATATACTCATTATGAGCTCAACATGTTACTTATGAGAATTGAATCCTCGGGACGATAAGAATCATTCCTCCTAACTACCCAAGTTAAACTCAATTGACAACTAGCTGCCACTATAACCCAAAAATGTATCCAATAACCCTAAATCTACATATACCAATAATTATTGACTTAGCAAAGGTTGGGCTTCATCTATTTAGGAAACACCTACCCTTCTAACCTTATCACAATGGAATAAAATCTAGTTAGAGATTTAAATGAGTGCAAAGATGATAATACTAAATACTACACAATTTAACCACACAACAATTAAAGTTCTTAAAAAACGAGATACCATGAAATTGAACAACCCTACAAAGTTAGCCAAAACTTACTTATTATTTTTTCACAAAATTTCTTGTATTTGAATTTTTTTATCCTCATATTTTAAACACATTTTTGTCAAAATTGTAAGTTTCTAATCAACTCCGAAATCCAAATCTGACAACTTTGATTTACACTTCGGGACAACTTTGATCTACACAAGTCCTTTAGACTTTAGTTATAGTTTGAAATAAAAATAATTCAAGATTAAATAATTAGTGTAAATAGATTTTTAATAAAAATGGCACACACAAGTACATTATACAAATTTTACCCTGTAAACTCACTCAAACTGGAAAATTGTATTCTTTAGAGTTCACCGTCAATTTTTATTCATCATTCATCTTCATTGTCAGCATTCAAAACCTCTAATCCATTGACTTGGATTAGTCTACAACTCTAATGCCTTAACCAAAATAGAAAGCTATATAGATGAGGAGGCATCCAAAGCCCCTAACCCATTGACTTGGATTAGTCTACATTGACCCAAATTAGTTTACAACCCTAATTTCTTAACCTGAAATAGAAAACCATAGACAAAAAAACTATGTGAAAACTGCTAAAAACTAAGGGACTGCCTACGGTAACTCATTACAACCTTTTGTAGGATTAATAGTGCGAAAAATATAACACATACCCAATAATTTTTTTCCACCTAAACTAAGCTTAACTTCAATTCAGTTTTTTTTTTTAATAATTGAATTTTAACTTTTTCTTAAAATTTTAAATCAAAATTTAAGATCAATCCTCAAAATTTTAATAGATCAAATAAAACTATAACTTGAATTTATTCCAAATGTCATATGAAGGAATTATTTCCGTTCTTAACACAAAAGGATTTTTGTTCTCTCCTATTATTTTATCAAGTACAAAGCTGGCATTTTAATGACACAAATATTCAGCTCAAGCTCAAACAGCATAAATATGGGACTGGCTGTGATAGGGCAGCACTTGGTTACCTTTTCAAAAGAAAACCTAATCTGCATGCTGAAAGCTACAAAGGCGCATTCTGACCAGACAGACTCTCTATGACGGCGTAGACATGTCACTCATGTTAAAAATACTAATATGAAAAACCTAATGACTTATTCATGCGATCAATACGGCCATGGAGACGAAGTATATATCGTATTTTCACTTCCTTACTGGTTGACGATTGGCTTTTCCTGGTTGTTCCGGTGGGCGCATAGCTCCAGTCGCCTTTGGCCCCACTTCCTCCTCCTCAATGCCTTTGACAAGATTTTCACAGCCACCGGCTTGATAAACGGGAGATGTCAGAGAAGAAAACGAAAAAATTCTACTTTCATCGATGGGCTTTCCATGAGGCCAAAATGATCTCCCTCCGAAAATTTGACTCGTTCCACTGTATTCATTCAGGAATGTTGTCTCCAGATCGTATATTTGCTTATCAATGTCGGAAATTTGTTCGCGAAGCTCCTTTTGCTGTGCATGGAATGAGCCCAATCGGTTCTGCAGACGATCATCAAGTGCAGACTTCCGCTCCTCGGCCATTGTAACTCCGAGATAAATTGCTCCAGAGAAGAGACCTCCTTGTTCCGACCCTCACCTCCCCGACAGACGAGATTTCTAATGATCAGAAATGTATTGAAATGAAAACACAAAGCAACCCGGAATAGCTATGGCTTTACCGGCGCGTTCTCCCGCTATTTAAAGAAAAAAAATGGCCACTGGCCGCCCCCGCGCCCATTCATATGATTCGCAATGGCGCCTGCCTTGAATAAATTAATTTACTGTCCCTGTTCTCCGGGCATCCATATTGTTATATCTTGGTAAAGCTTATGCGCCAGGCAGATTTTAGGTATTGTGGAGCTGCACCGTTCCAACAGCGTAACTTGTGCAACGTCTACGTTACACAAAATTTGCACCTATTCCAAGATGTTGAGATGTTTATGCACTTTATAATAAAAAGTAATTAGTTTTTTTTTATAAGAATTGGTCGGAATCCGGTGATGTAAATTTGGACAAAATCTCTATTTTGTGTTGTTTAAATTGCTTTTTTGAATGTATAAATGGATTTAACTTGCTTAATAAAACCAGGGGCACTCAGATTATTCAAACTTAGCCAATCCAACCATTCATCACCGAATTTCCAGCAAAATCAAAAGGAAAAAGTGGCCACCGCCCAAAAGGTAGACTATTGCTTGGTGAAATATGCTTGATCAGATTTGACCATTGATCTTCCAATAATCCCGACCAATTACCAATTTCCCTAAATCTTAAAGAAATAAAACAATTAGTGATTTGATTCAACCTTTACTTTACACAAACTTTGCACCCATTCCAAGATGGGTCTCAAGATTTTCGGGCAAAATCAAAAGGAAAAAATGGCCACCCCCCAAAAGGTAGATTATTGTTTGGTGAAAGATGCTTGATCGGATTTGACCATTGATCTTTACCAATTTCCCTAAATCTTAAAGAAATAAAACAATTAGTAATTTGATTCAACCTTTAGTTTACACAAACTGTGCACCCATTCCAAGATGGGTCTCAAGATTTTCGGGCAAAATCAAAAGGAAAAAGTGACCACCCCCAAAAGGATTTGATTCAACTTTTACTTTACACAAACTTTGCACCCATTCCAAGATGGGTCTCAAGATTTTCGAGCAAAATCAAAAGGAAAAAATGGCCACCCCCCAAAAGGTAGATTATTGCTTGGTGAAAGATGCTTGAACGGATTTACCATTGATCTTCCAGTAATCCTGGCCAATTACCAATTTCCCTAAATCTTAAAGAAATAAAACAATTAGTGATTTGATTCAACCTTTACTTTACACAAACTGTACACCCATTCCAAGATGGCTCTCAAGATGTTTATGCACTATGTAATAAAGTAATTAATTAGTGTTGTATAGATTGAAAAATATCACTTACTATATATACCTCACACTAAAGTAATAAATGTCTGTTGGATCTAAATGCATGGCAAACAATATGTACATCATTTCAATTAAAGCTCTATAGATTAAGATATATATAATTTGATTTAAAATATCTTAAGATTGAATGATGTATATCCCAACCTATATAGTATTAATTGCTTGCATATTGATAGTAGATATAATGAAGCAACCTCCCCAGATCAATATGGTATTAATAGATCTCATATTAATAATAGATGTAATGAGGTTATTTCACACTTCAAAAGAGCTCAGTCTAAAGGTTTTACTTTTTAGTAGTTTTTTGAAGACTTTTTCAGTTTGATTTTGCCCCAAATTCTGTGAGGGCAAGTTATGAAAACCAGTGCTTCAGGTTTTCAAACACGCTGAATCCAGTTATACATTCAAAAATACAATTTAAACAACTGAAAATAATGATTTTGTCCAAATTTATATTACCCAAAATACCCAAAAAGTAGAACTTTTAACCAATCCCTTCAAAAGTTATAGAATTGATACAAATTTTACACCCATCCCAGAACATTTGAAGTTGAATAATTAAATGTAACTTGGCAACCTCATCCAACTACTCTAAAATATGTATAAACTCTCCCTAACGTATAAACTTTGCCAGCTCATTTCTAACTGCCCTCCTCGATTTGAATCTGTATTTAAAGGTAGATAGATCGTCAGAAAAGAGCATTTAAAACTTCATTCTCTTTTCTCTCCATGTTAGCTGTCCGTCCTAATTTTAGAGGTAAATTTGTTGCCTCGTCCATTCCCAAAATTAAACCTCCCTAACGGTAACCCTGATTTTCTGGATATAACTTTGCAGGTTTTGGGGCAAATTGGCCATGTTAATTTCTTAATTGTTCTATTTTTTCTCAATCATGTTTTTTTAAAATAAAATATAAAACCCTAAATTCACAAAATAGCCCCAGAATTAGAATCCGAAATTCACATTTCTACATAGAATCGGGGCACTTGGATTAGCAAACTACTCGAATGCAAAGTATCCTGACCAAGGGATTATAATCTTATGACAAAGCTATGAATTTGAATGGAACTTTGCAATCCAATCTATATCCTAAAACATGTATGCACAAAAGTGTTGTATGGTTTATCTCTTGTGCCCTAGCTATCCGCAAAAATTAATTTCTCATCACTCCAAAACAGATTTAAAGGCAGCCCTTACCTTTTGTTTTGCATGAGAATTTTTCGGGTAAAGGCACCTAAGGTAGGAGAGTAAAACCAAATCCAAAGACATAGCCAAAAGCAAAGGTAGGAGAGGCAGAGACAAGGAAAGCAAGGGTGATAGTATAGGGGGCGTCCCTTTTTATTATATACCCCTGGGAACAAATCTAGTGGAGACGGGGCCTATAACTCATAGGATTAGAGCACGTGGCTACGAATCACGGTGTCGGGGTTCGAATCCCTCCTCCCCCACCTCGAAAGGGGACAAAAGGGAGGTCCTTTCGAGGGTAGGGACATTTTGATTGGGATAGTGGATGCAAAGCTATGAACCTTAGTCTTCACAAAGGTCCTTTGCCAAAAATGATACGAGTAGCCAATAGTATTTTCTTCTAAGCATTTTTATGAGAGACATCCAAAATTGGCTAAAAAGTTTCATTTTTCGAGCTATTAGTGCACTAATCCTATGTTATGTGTCCTAAATTTGCAGAGAGGAAGGGCTGCATTCTTTGCTTGAAATCGAATTTTCTATGCTCATTAGATTCACATGTTGCATAAGTATTTAGGGGCTTCTTTCAATTGAAAAATTACATCCTAGTCGAAGCATTTACCCACTATTTGGAGGAAGATCTTATGTTACAATGACAAACTCAACTACAAAGAATACACAACCATAGAAGCAATTAAATGTGGTAAGCTCATTACCCACTGGAATTTATTTTACCTATTGGTATTGAATGTGTTGAGTTGAGAAAAATGTATAAATATTCTCCTTATTACCATGGTTTATGATATATTCATAATTGACTTTTCTATTAATTAGAAGTAATTAGGAAAGAAAATGATTAAAAAGTCTTTTAGAAATATTATTGAATGATATTAGATATTTTCTAAATTTTAGTTTGAATTGTTTTGATTTTATTGCAGAAATAGACAATTTTTTCTTAACTCAAGATAGTTAAGAAGATCATGAAGATGCCTAGGCCATTGGAGATCGAAGAAATCAGGCGCAAAAAAGTTTAAAGGAAGATTGACTCTTCATTGTAATCTTCATAAATAGTAAAAGCAATCTTGAGGATCTCTCGATAGCTTAATTTACTCATGTCATTGTAATATATAAAGGATAGTGAACAATAAAGAGATAACCAATGAAAGATTTTAATCAAACATTCAGATCTCTGAATTGTTGACATTTTGTACAACAGTTTGTTGTAAATGATTTGCCAGTTATGGAATTAATGAAAGCCTTGAGTGTTTTGATCATCTTTGAGTACTGAGTTTTCCGTAGCAGTACCTTCTGAAGACCGTGGGCCCAGTCGAAAGGAGTTATTGTCTCATCTGTAATCGTATCAATTCTATTTCAGTTCTCTGATTTAAATTTCCTTGCAACAGTTAAGAAAAATTTGTGAGTGTATTGATTCTTTTATGAATTAGTTATGTTGTTCATTTGCAGAGAATAGATGTTTCATTTTAAGATTATCAATTCTCGTTCCATTTCCAATTGTTGTTAGCGTATTTCTTGTGGATTCCTTTCATTTTCGCATATGTTGTTCCTTTTATCAAATTCGCATTTGTTGTTCATTTCGCTTAATTCGCATTTGTTGTTTCTTCTTTAATATTCAGTAATTCGATGTTCTTTTCCAGCAGGTTAAATAATCATTGATAGATTGATTCATTAAGTGTTTTCGCAGATTAAATTACTATTTCTTAGCTAGATGAATTCAACAAATTGATTGATGTTTTGATTCATAGTGTGCTATTGATCAGATTACCATTTTGTTGAGTGAGTTATTAGTTTCAGAGATTTCAATGAATGAGTGAAGAATTTGATTATTGCAATAATTTAGATAGACTCATATTTGTTTTAGTTGAATTATCTACACGATTTAAACCTCTACAACTATCTGCATAGACTTTGTTGACATTCTTGAAAAAGAAGACTAAACCTCGGTTGATAAATTAATGTCAGACTAAGGTTGTTTTTAGAACATTTTTAGAGCCCAACAAAATGCATGATTTATTTTCAGTTTTCCTAGCTCCTAAATTCAAACCCTCTATTTTCCCTATTTTCAATGAGTTTCAAAATGCTCCTTGGTTGGAGACTATGGCCATGCATAAAGACACACTTTTTTTTCCATTTTCCATGAACCATAATGGAATAAAATAAAACCACATGTTTGGTGACATATTTACAAGTTTTATGGGGACTTTAATAGTTGGTATGTTTAACCCAATGTTGACTTTGGTTGACCATCCATATTTTGTTTCATATACTCAAAAGAGTCATTTAAAGAAAGAAAATATGGGTTGTAGCTCTCATTATTCTTTGTATTTAGATGGTTGGCAGTTATTAAGATTTTTATGCAATGTTAGAACTATTATTTGATATAGTTTTAATGAGAAATAACTTGACTCTATACATGCATTTGATGAACCCATAGGTTGGATAAAATTTTCATACAAATATATCATAATAGAGCTTGTCCATATAGGCTTGAGCTACAGTTTATGATGGATTAGCCTTAAAGAAGATACAAGTTTCCATGAACAAAACAATTAGCATAATTCCTTGTATGCGTACATTTAGGTAGAGGATAGTTTATTCATTTTTTGGAAGCTTTGGTTGTTGTACTATATTTTTAGCCTCCAAATCTTCTTATTTTGATAAATTTTAAGAGAATTCATGAAGACATGGCTCTAACATGCTAGTGGTCTTTCATGTAGCTTCCATGTATGTCAAGGAAATAAAATAAAACAAGTGTGTGCTACAATAAAAGGTATATTAGACAAGGGCTATAAATAGGTTAAATGCATGGTGAAAATGATGTTTTCATGGATGTAGAAGCGTGCAAAGGTTGTGTATAGTTTTCACACTCTTTATGACTGAGGTGTTAAGATGATTTTTATTTAGAAAACAACAATCTTATAATTTAATAGAGGTGATGTTTACACCCAAAAATACATTTGCTTGAAAATAATGATGAAGGAATGAGACGCATGATTATACTTGGATGGGAAATAATAAATCTTATAGCATGTCAATGCCATAGTATTCTTCCTAAAACAAATGAATGCCCACGAACAAATGATTATGTCGTATCAAATGCTAAACATGTATGTAGTTTTGGGATGGAGGGCTATGCATAGTATTCTTCCTAAAACAAATGAATGCCCAGGAAAAAATGATTATGTCGTATCAAATGCTAAACATGTATGTAGTTTTGGGATGGAGGGCTATGCRTCATGGTCCTTTATCCATTTATTGAGTGCAATATGATGTAACCTCCACTTTCCTTCTTTTCCCATCTGTGACATTTTTCATTGTAGATAGGAAAATAAAATATTAGAGCATATACATGAATGTTCAACTAAATGAATGGATATYCCCATCCGTGACATTTTTCATTGTAGATAGGAAAATAAAATATTAAAGCATATAAATGAATGTTAAACTAAATGAATSGATAGTTGAGATAGTTTACACATAGTTATGATAGCTAAACTTGCTTTATTATATATACATGRCTATTCTTTTTATATATATTATGGATACAAATGGATTATTTAGTACTATTTATTAATTAATTATGTTTTTGGAATAATGATGATAGGTAATTAAATGAATATAAAAAGGAAAATATTTCATGACCCAAATTAAGGAAAGAATGTGCACTAGCATAGTAGACCTTTCAGTCAGTTTTGGGACCCCTAATTTTTCCTTTGTGATTTTTGGATTAATTTCTTTAAAATTTATAAATTTCTTGGTGATATTTTATTAGTTAAGAGGATTGGTTTTTGTCCTCAGATTTGAAGGATTGGATAAATTTACAGAAAAACATTATTGTGTCTCCTGTGTATTGATGATTCAACTCTAATAAAATATGAGGAAAACCTTGTCCTTCCAAAATAACAGAATCTTAGCACAACATTGTCCTTCCAAAACAAGAGAATTCGAGGACAGCCTTGTCCTTCCAATACAAAACAATAAAAACAAACCTCAACTATATCCTGGAAATATCTTCTAGCCACAAATCTGTTGCAGACCACTTGTATGACCTTCTAAGGTCACTTGACATCAACATGTACAGACCTTCTCTTGCCTAGAAGGACTTGTATGGATGTACACGACTGTTCTCATAGAAAATCGCATACGTATGTGATTGTTCCCACTACAACACACTTACATGTACGAAAACCTGTAAGGACACTTCATACAACTTGGTCCACTCATACAACTTCTTCCTTCTGTGGTTTCCTCTCTCTCTCCCACATGTGTGGTGTGCTTTTACCTTCCAAGAACACAAGATAGAGAGTCCTCAACCCTAGGCCAGATTTTCCACCCTAAGAAAATTTCCCTTTGTTGAAATCACAAAGCTTCCTAGCACAAGTGCAGACTCACTTATGCTAGCTCCATTATGTCTCCACTCATACTATATGATGTGTAATGTCACAATGACCTCTCTTATTTATATACAATCCCGATGGGTCAACATAGAATCCCCTCCACAAGTCAACATCAAATTAGGATTTCCTTGTGGGTGTGAAGCCCAAACACAATCCCACAAAGCCCATCACCAAACTCATGAATCCCCCACTCAAATACAAGGGGGTTTTCACCAAACTGAAAGTGTTATGTGGTGCCCATGACGATTCCCACATGCACAACACCTAGTGTCATGTGAGAATACCTTCTCGAAGCTACAAAAATCAACACTCCCTCTTAGCGAGGGAGGTATTCTCACCACACTCCACAAGTAGGAATGCCTCCTGATGATACCAAAGCATCAACACTCCCTCTTAGTGAGGGAGTCATTCCATCCTCCATCATCACCTTGAATTAGATATATCTCCCGTACAGGATCTTTTACCACAACTTCTCTGCAATTTGTTTGATTGGATGCTCCCTCTGTCATTGAAGCAAATCCTGCTCTCCAGTCCTCCTGGCTAGTTGCATCCTTGGTCACTAAAGAAAATCCTATTGTCTGACAAGATCCCATCCTGGAAGACACACTTCTCCTAGAAGCCTCCTGCCTATGAACCTCCTTTATGTTCATCTCAACCCATGACACCTACCTGAGAGTATTGGAAGATGCCTCTCTCCCATATGGACCTAAAGGTTGGATCCAAATAAGTGATTGACTCTCCCTCTAAGCCTCCTGACTCCCTCTGAAGTTGGACTCCCTATGAGCCTCCTGGCTCCCTCTAAGTCCACACAAACTTCAAAGCTACCTAATCCCTATCTAATGTCCTCTGCATAGTCCTAGGAGGTTGATCCTCCCTACTGGATCCTGAGGGATGAATCCCTTTGAACTCTGGCTCCTTTTGAGCCATCACTAATGGTGGAGATATCTACTCCCTCTGTACATGTGCTATTGGTGGGGCCACCTACCTCACCACTGGTGGAGATACCTACTCCTCATTTGTCTCTCTTTTGTTGTTGGTCATAGCATGGATAGACTAGCCCTCTCTAATTTCAAGAACCACTACTGATATGAAGATAGATCCTTTGGGCATCCAATAACATCTATCCATCCCAGAACAACACTGCATATCCCTACTCCACAATCACTAAGGATGAGAACACGCTCATGACACCCATAACACATTTTCCACTCGCAACACATCCCCTGACTACATCTAGAATGACACTATACCATATCCCTACACTGCATTCTTGGTCCTCATACCAAGCTCCTCGTACATACCTGATTTAGACATTATGAATCTCATGAACAAATATCGTACCCTTGTCATGTGTCGGTGGCTCCCATTGGATAAGAACCATGCAATCCTCCTAGGAAAGCATCTTGCTTACCCAAGTCACAACCATTCAATAAACTTCTTCCCAAGTCCATCATCCAAGTCATCCATGGACTTTAAACAAGTCTCCTCTTGGATATAATCATTCCATTACTGTCAAACCTTGACAACGTCTCTCGTGCATAGATCCACTACACAACTAGGTCCCAATACCTGGGAATACCTCTCAATGTCTACGCACATGATGAAATTGAACATATGTCCTCTCATTGAACAGTCCTGAGTTGTGGATGTACACTCATTCTAGTCCACTCTAGACCATCGCAACTCATCTCTGCAAATGTCATCATCCTCCTTGGTCAAATACCACATACATTGTCATACCCCGACAACGTGCAACCCTCTGACATGATGAAGACTCTATCTCATCAACATGCCAAATTTTTGAAGCCATCTCATCTATGCTAAAGCACATGAGCTACACCCATCGTAACTCACCATGATAAGTCACCATAATTCCATCTACGGGGTTTCAAATATTCCACACAACATACTGTTGTGATCTGGGCTCTCCACCAATCCACCAGAACTCCCAACCTACCACACCACCAAGTTGCAATAGTCCACAAACCCTATGTAATAAAGAGGGCCAACCTATGTGTGATGTGACCAACAAGAGTAGAGAGACAGATAAGGAGGAGTAGGTAACTTCACCATTGGTGAAGCAGGTGGCTCCACTAGAAACACAAGTACTGAGGGAGCATGTAGCTCCATGAGTGGTGAGGTAGGTGTCCCCACCAGTAGTACCGACTCAGAGGGATCCAAAGTTCACAGGGATTCAACCCTCGGGATCTAGTAGGGAGGAGAATCCTCCTAGGACTGTGCAAAGGAAAATGGAAAAGGAATAGGTAGCTCTAAAGGTTGTGTGGACTCAGAGGGAGTCGAGATACTTAGAGGGAGTTCGAATCAAGATACTCAGTGGGAGCCAACCTTCAGGTCCATATGGGAGAGAGGCATCTTCCAAGACTCTCAGGTAGGTGTCATGGGTTGAGATGGTCAGACAAGAGGTTCAAATGCATGAGTATTCTAGGAGCAGGATGTCTTCTAGGATGGGATCATGTTAGAAAACAAGATTTTCTTTAGTGACCGAGGATGCAACAAATTAGGAGGATTGGAGAGAAGGATTTTCTTCAGTGAAGAAGGGAGAAACCAATTAGACGGATTTGAGAGTAGTTGTGGTAAAGGATCCAGGATGGGAGACAGAGCTACTTTCATGTGATGATGGAGGATGTAATTCCTCCCTCGCTAAGAGGGAGTATTGATGCTTTGGTATCATCAGGAGGTATTCCCACTTGTGGGGTGTGGTGAGAATACCTTCCTTGCTAAGTGATCAGGGGATCAAATTTTGCTCAATTTTCAAAGTGCTCGAAATGTGACGAAAACAGTGCCATTGCGTCTGTTTCGTCTTCCTGATTCCAGCGATATATTTACTTTCTCAAACGGAGTCTGTATGGAGGAGATATCGTGATCTGTCCGCCAAGCCAAACAGGCAAAATTTTTGGATGCTGACTGTACCTGTTCGTACAGTCCGTACGGTGACGTGGCAGGACCGTACAGGCCGTACGGTGATGACATGGCAGTTGTTGATTGGTTGGTTTCTGGTGAATTGGGTGGTGACACGTGTCTGATTGGTGGCAAGTAATATGAGGACACGTGGCCCAATCCATGGGCGCCATGTGTCCTTCGTTTATTGGATAATTGGTTTTATATAAAATGTTTTGGGGGCCGCGGGGTTCGA
>ML795805.1:298098-309751 GCA_009831015.1 Picea engelmannii
AGACATGACAAGCATCGTGTTGATCACAGTTTCGAAGTTGGTGATGAAGTGTGGCTTTACATCAGCAAGGAGAGGCTTAAAGGAGAAGGTAAAAAGTTGAAACCAATTCGATATGGTCCCTTCAAGATTGTTGAAAAGATTGGCAATAATGCTTTTCGTTTACATTTGCCTCCATATATGCATATGTATGCAGTTGTTAATGTTGAGAATTTGAATTTGTATGAGCCTTCGTTGATTGATGATCAAGGAGAGCATGTTCAGATTCCTTCCATTGTGATTTTTCTCCAGAGTATCTAACAGAACTGCAGGAAGACACCATACTTGACAGGAGAATGCGAACTTCGAAGCGGGGAACTGTGGAGTATTTGCGAGTTGGTCTTAAAGGGAGGAATCCAAGCAAGGCCAAGTGGATTGAGGTTGGAAGGGTGAGGGAATTATACCCTCATCTTCACATAGACTGAGATAGTCTTTTGGAGGTCCAAAAGCTTCCCAATGGGGAGGTGTGATCAGGGGATCAAATTTTGCTCAATTTTCAAAGTGCTCGGAATGCAACGAAAATAGTGCCATTGCGTCCGTCTCGTCTTCCTGATTCCGGCGGTATATTTACTTTCTCAAACGGAGTCCGTATGGAGGAGATATCGCGATTTGTCCGCCAAGCCAAACAGGCAAAATTTTTGGATGCTGACTGTACTTGTCCGTACAGTCCGTACGGTGATGTGGCAGGATCGTATAGTCCGTACGGTGATGACATGGCATTTTTTGATTGGTTGGTTTCTGGTGAATTGGGTGGTGACACGTGTCTGATTGGTGGCAAGTAATATGAGGACACGTGGCCCAATCCATGGGCGCCACGTGTCCTTCGTTTATTGGATAATTAGTTTTATATAAAATGTTTTGGGGGCTGCGGGGTTCGACCCCCGAACCTCCCCACAAGCCAACGTCTTCGCACGACCGCCCAGCCATTGGGCCACACAATGGTTCTTATTAAATACATGTGTTTGAATATATTTAAATTTGTGAAATTGTAATATGGGCGGGGGGTCGGGCCGGGGCTTAGCCCCGGCCCGTGGTTTCGTTATAAACATATAACCATGTATTTTAAATGTGGCACGGGTCTATAAATTATAACCCAAAGTTTTTATAACCAATGTAATATGTATAGTGTGCGCGGGATTTTCCATGCGTGGAGCCCCTGGTCACGGGGTTGTGTATTACCATGTGTCCACAAAATGGAGCGCGGGAGGAGGTTATACCGTTCCAACGAATTAACCATTTTTTTATCCTAGAACACGGTCGCATGCGCCATGTGCCCAGGTGCCGAGGCGGTTAGGGGTTGGCGTGCCCTTAACCGTCCTACGGTTTGTACCTGTGCGCAGTTGCGTACGGGACTGAGTTTTTACGCTTAAAAAAGCGTGTGAGCCAGGTTTGTTGAAGAAGGGTGCGAATTGTAGAACCAGAGATAGCAAAGTTGAAGAGGGAGACTTTCAGGAGGTTAACTTCTTCATTTTTCGACCGATTGAGGTGCCGAAAGAGCCCAGACAAGGGTTTTGGGACACTGTGAAGCCATTGGAGCAATCGGTTTGTCAGTTTGAGCATTGTAAGACATGTTTTTGAGCACTTTTTGAGCAATTAATAATAATGATCCATTGGAAGCTGGACCGGGAGATGTATCCCATAAGAGGGGTGAACTCCTTTATCAATTGTTGTGCACATGTGTTTATGTTCAATGTTTATGCTCCTGTCTATGTGTATTTTGCATAAGTAATCCTTAATTTATGTGTTGCAAATTGATCATGTTGCTTTAAACACATAACATTTCACTTGCAATAATTATTCAAGTTTTTCAAGTCTTCTTCATTTTTAGATCACTAAGAGGGAGTGTTTATTTTTGTATCTTTGGACATGTATTCTCACATGACCCTAGGTGTTGGGCATGTGGGAATCATCGTGGACACCACATCACACTTTTAATTTGGTGAAAACCCACTTGGATTTGAGTGGGGGCTTCATGGGTTTGGTGATGGGATTTATGGGATTGTGTTGGGGCTTCACACCCACAAGGAAATCCTAATTTGATGTTGATTTGTGGAGGGGCTTCTATTGTAACCCCTAATGATTATATATAAAGGAGCGAAGTCATTTTGACATTACATATCATGTGGTGTGTGTGTAGACATGATGGATCTAGAATAAGTGAGTATACACTTGTGTTAGGAGGGTTGGTGATTTCAACAAAATAAAATTACGCTCGAGTGGAAAATCTGGCCTAGGGTTGAGGACTCTCTATCCTCTGTTCTTGGCAAGGAAAATCACACTACATGTGTGGGAGAGAGAGGTAATCATAGAAATAATAAATTGTATGAGTGGAGAAATTTTTATGAAGTGTCCGTACAGGTTTTTGTACATGTATGTGGGTTGCAGTGGGAACAATCACATACTTACATGGGTTGTTGTGAGAGCAATCACGTACATCCATACAAGTTCTTCTGGGAAGAAGCAGGTCCATACAAGCTTACGTTAGATGATCTCAGCATGTCATATAGGTGGTCTGCAACAGATTTGTGGGTAGAGGATATTTCTAGAATATAGTTGAGGTTTTGTTTGCTGATTTGTATTAGAAGGAAAAGGATTTCCTCAGATCCTATTGTTTTGGAAGGAAAAGTTTCTCCTCATATTTGGTGATATTGTATTAGTTGAGAGGACTAGTTTTTTTCCTCAAATTTGAAGGATTGGATAAAGTTACAGAACACAATTATTGTCTCTTGTGTATTGATGATCCATATTTGATCTTCTTGTTTCCGCGGCATATGTTTTCAGTCAATAATTTCAGTGTAAAGTTGTTTAGTGATAGTTAGATCACTAGGAATCAATTTTCAGATATGAAATTAGTCACATAGAGTTGCAAGTGAAAATTGATCATTTTCAATCCACCCTAGTCTCAGAGACCAAAGAAACATCTACGATGGTTTTTCTGGACATGCCCCTCTTATATAAAGAATGCAAGAGAAGAAAAAAGGATTGTAACGTACCCATCCTCAAGACAGAACACATTACTGCTAAAATGACCCAATAAAATTTGTTGCTACCGATTCTAATTGCAAAAATAATAAACAACATGAAATTCAAGCTCATTCAACTGTCCATACTAAATAAAAACATGGATGCAACTACTTTAATTGTGTACAACAACAAATAACCACATACAATATTATTCAACCCTAAAAATAGATATTCACGTGCATCAATCTACTCACAACAAGTAACAATAACCAAGATAAATCAGAGTAAAATGCACAAAAACTATATCATCATTTAACATGAATAGACACAACAAATAAGAACACTTATCTTAAGAAATATGCAACCTGTTCCAAAGGATGAACGTTCCTCCCAACATTAGACTTGTTGTTCTAGTTCTCAATAGCAAGTCACCTTTGGGTTGGGGATATGAATCCACAAGAGACGGTGGTCCCTAAGGATGGCTAATGTCCCCCTCTCAATACTCAAATCTCACAACTAATTCTAGTCCACCAACTCTCTTCCCCATAACCTGCACAACCCAAGGGATGGAATCCCTCTTCACTACTCATAGTCCATCAGGCCTTTACACTCTCCTCCAGGGCTTCCAACACAGGTTGGACAAGAAATATACTTTCTGGGACTTCAGGAATTCTACAACTACAAAAAAAAAATCTCAACAAAAAATTATTTCTTCCATTGATGAATTTCAAACCAATCGTTTCTCATAGGTCCACAACATCTTTCTCCATGAAATTTCAGCTCCAAACAACTAACAAATGTTCCCACAACAACTATCAAGTTTCAACACTCAAAACTCCTTTGTTGTCTAGAAAACTCCATGTGAAAACAACTCTCCATGCAAAAACATGAATCTATAATTATCGTCTCCTACCCATACAAATTTACCCTCTTCTCTTGCTTGCTTGATTTACGCTCTTCCCCAAGATGATTGTACTCAACACCCATGCTCTAATTAAATATGGGATGTGACTTCTCACACCCCTCCCTATTACATGAATTCAATTATTGGTTTCTATAACACTCAACATATAATGGAAGGTTCAAAGGATAATTTATAAACAAATGGTTTGGGTTTAATAAACATGGGTAAACTCTCCCCCTTGGAACCATTCCTTCTCTTATGGAAACTAATCCCCCAAATCTCCATTCGTGTCCCTCTGCAGTGGGTGATACATTCTATTCAATTTATATAATTTACATATTACATCGCTTGACCCTCATCCATACATTACATTTACAATATACATCGCTAGTTTGGGATTTGAAAATGAAGATGTTACATTCCCCTAACCCTACAAAGTCCACTGTCCTCAGTGCACATAACCATACAATTTACACATTGACATATATAAAAAATATTACATTAGAATACTTGATAATTCCACAACTTAATGAATCATGCAACAATTTCAACCAAAAAATCTATTTTCCCTTCAACCCACACATCGTTTTCGCAATTAATCTCAGAGTTGTGGCTCCAGGAATCCTAGCTACCAAAATGGAGTCTTCAGTTTCTTATGTACAAATGTACATTCAATTTTCTTCAAAATTTGAAAAATTTATGGGTATGCTTCCCACATGGTTTCCTCGTGATCTCATGTAGCGTATCAGGACCATAGCAGGTCCATTGAACCTTTACGAAGCCGATGTATTTGTTCTTGAGAACTTTGAATTTCCGATATGGGATGTGCACTCGTTCCACCCAGAAGTTCCCTTCTTGCTCCACCTGGATCATAGTCCAATTAATCACATGACTAGGATCATGTACATACTTTTTAAATAAATATACATGGAACACATTATGAATTCTCATGGATGGATGTAATGCTAGCATGTATGAAACCAGCCCTATCTTTTCTAATATCTCAAAAGGCCCATGATATATTGCTGCCAAATTTGGGAAACTTCCCAAATTCAGTGAGCTTCTTTTATCTTTAACTTTTAAAATTATATACTCTCCCAATTTGAATTCCCTGTGTGTTCTTCTTTTATCAACATAGTTCTTCTGCCTATCTTGCACAACTTTCAAATTCTTCATGATATTTACCATATGCTATTCCATTTCCCTTAACAATTTTGGCCCACTCACGGCTCTCTGTTGGGTTATCCCAATTTACTGGTGTGTTGCATTTTCCACCATACATTGCTTCAAACAGGCTCATCTTCAATGATTCACGTTACCCATTATTGTAAGAAAAATCAACTAAATGGATATAGTCCTCCCACCTAGAAGGTTTGTCCATTACATCCATTCGCAACAAATATTCAATTATCCAATTAATTCTCTTTGTTTTCCCATATGAATTTTGGTGATATGTTGTACTGAAATTTAGATTGGTCCCAAATCCTTTAAACAACCCCTTCCAAAATTGGAAGTGACCTTGGGGTCTCGGTCTGAAACTATTTCCTTAGGCACACCATGTATCCTAGAAATTTATTTCATATAAATGTATGCAACATTGGCTGCTTTATGAGTAATTTTCATTGGAATGAAATGTGCAACCTTTGTAAGCTTGTCCACCACTACCATGATGGCATCATGTTGCCTTTTTGTCATAGGAAATTTGGTAATAAAATCAATAGTAACAACTTCCCATTTCCATTCAAGAATGGGTAATGGCTACAACAATCCCTCTGGATGTCTGTTCTCAGGCTTTACCTTCTGACATTCCATGCATCTAGCCAAATAATCAATGACATATCTCTTCATACCAAGCCAAAAATATTGGCCTCTTACAACTGTAATAGTTTTATGGTAGCCTAGATTTCCAATGTATGACACATTGTACATCTCCTTCAAAACTAAATTTCTCAATTCTCAAGAATTGGGAAAATATACTTTGTTCCATAATAGGAGGAATCCATCCTCTTCTAGATTGTAATCCTTATATTTATGTTGTGCATTATTCTACTGTAAGATTTCTTTAACTTGCACATAATGTTGGTCTGATTTTATAACCTCTAGAATTATATCTTTTAAATTTGTCTTGTGCATACTAATGGTTGTAGCATGCATTTTATGCACCCTTCTATTGAGTGCATAAGCCACCTTGTTCTCTTTTCCCTTTATGTGGTTTATGTCAAATTCATATTCACTAAGAAACTCCATCCATCTAGTTTATCTGACATTTAGTGTTTCATGTTTAAAGAAATATTTCAGACCACTATGGTTTGTCCTTAATTCAAATTTCCTTCCCATAAGCTAATGCATCCACATCCTTAAGGCATGTATTATGGCTTCTGAATCTAAGTCATGTGTGGCATAATGTATTTCATTCTCCTTCAATTTTATGGACTGGTAACAAATTACATGTCCATTTTTTGTAAGGACTCCACCAAGCCATTCCTTGCATGCATCTGTGCACACAACAAAATCCTCATTTGTATCTACAAATTTTAAAGTAGGTGCACTGGTTAGTGAATCCTTTAAGCACAAGAATCTTCTTCACAATTGGCACTCCATTCAAATGTTACTCCTTTCTTTTGCAAATATGTTATTGGGTGTGAAATCTTGGAGAATTCCGCAGTGAATCTCTTGTAATAACCAGCTAGACCCATAAATGATCTAACCTATAAAATGTTTGTTGGCACTGACCAAATTTTGATTGCTTCAATATTTTTCGGACCCACTACTATGCCATCTTTTGAAACAATGTGACCCAAATAATGGATTTGCTTTTGATAAAAAAAAGTGCATTTACTCAATTTGGCATACAATTGGTGCTCTCTCAACACTTGTAGAACCATCCTCAAATGTTTCTCATGCTCCTCCTTTATCTTGAAATAGATAAGAATACCATCCAAGAATACAATAACAAACTTGTCCAGAAAATCATTGAACTCCTCATTCATCAAACACATAAATGTAGTGGGTACATTTGTCAACCCAAAATAAACCACTGCAAATTCATAGTGTCCATACCTTGTCCTAAAGGTTGTTTTTATAGTGTCTTCTTCTCTGATTCTCACTTGATGATAGCATGACCTCAAGTCAATATCAGAGAATATATTTTCTCCTTTCAGTTGATAAAAAGTATCAACAATCCTTAGAAAAGGATATTTGTTCTTGTCTATTACCTTGTTCCACTGTCTGAAGTCAATACATAACCTTAGATTTATAATTTTTTTCTTCACAAAAAGAATTGGGGCACCCCAAGGAGAAACACTTGGACGTATGTACCATTTATTTAAAAACTCTTCTAGCTACATTTGCAACTCTTTTAGCTATGGCATGCTCATTCTATAGCGAGTTTTGGACACTTGGGAAGCTCTAGAAATTAAGTCAATAAAGAAATCTATATCCCTCTTTGGTGGAAATCCTAGCAACTCCCTAAACACATCTTCATTTTATTTCATTCTTGGATAATATTCAAGACTTGGCTCTTCCATATGGGTTGCATATATATGGCACCCTTTTCTAAAACTTATTTTCAACTACAGTGCTGAAATATCTCAGACATATATAGGCCTTGGAATACCTTGCATTGTCCTGGAATTCCCTTCCTCATCAAGACATGTGCAATCCTTGTTATAACAATCTAAAATAACACAATGTTTTTCTAGCTAATCCATACCAATCAAGTGGTCATAATACCCAAGTGGTATGATGTTCAAATATTCCTTAGTGTTAATTCCATTCATGTATAGGGAAATATTTAACAAGATCATTTATTCTTCTCTTGGTTCCAGTAGCTAGCTAAACTAACCAATATTTTTCATTCTTGCATTTATTCAATTTAAATATTCCAACTAGATTTGGATCTATATAGCTATGAATAGCTCCATAATCAATCAAAATAGCTATGGGATGATTATAAATATTACCTTCCACTTCAATGATGTGGGATTGATAGTCTCCTTGTCTATTGTCCAAGGCTGCATAGATCCTTGGCATTCTCTTTCCCACATCCTCTACTATCTCCTCTTGTTTAATTCTATGCATAGTCTTCATTTTATCTCCCGAGTGAAGAAAATATTTATAGATGTGATATCCTTCACATCCCCAACACTTTATGAGCTATTGGCTTGGCCTCTTTCCCAATGAATATGTCATTTTATGATCACCTTGAGATGGATTCCCTTGTTGATATGCTTGAGATCTATTCCTTATGAAAGGTCGCTTGAAAAATTTCTTCCTCTGATCCATATTTCATTTATTATTATCATCCTGAGACTTTTGGAAAGATGGCCTTCTTTTGTTCTACTCAAACAAATACTTAGCATTTCTTACGGCTTCTTCTAAATTCCTAGGCTCATCAAACTGAATTTTATCCTTGTAGAAATATGGAAATCCCTCAAGAACCTGTAAATTTTGACCTTCTCATCTATGATGAAACTCACATACCTAAGAAGTTTCAAGAATTTCCTTTGATATTCATCCATGGTCATGTTCCCAAGTTTGAGTTTAGATAACTCGTGTATCTTCTTGTCATAATATTTCTGTGACAAGTATTGTTGATGGAAATATTTCATGAACTTATTCCAAGAAGTTCTCTTCTCATCAATGTGATTAACCTGCTTCAGTCGATCCAACCACATATATGTATTTCCTTGAAGGTGGTAGGTTGCAATTCTATTGGAGATATTACACACACATGGGATTTTCCTTTAATTTTATTTTCCTATGTTTATTTTTCTATGTTGAGGGTCCCTTAGTAAGAGATATTATCCCCTAGACAAGGTGCCACGTACCCTCCAATCAACTCTCAATTATCATTCAGTTAGACTAGTTGAGTGAAGTGTTGCATGTCAACTTTGGTTTTATCACCAAGTGTTGCATGCTAACCTTAGGATCATCACCAATAATGTGTACTTTCATTGGGATCATCACGAGTAGGGCACATTCCACATGTTTGAGTGATATTCTCCTCATTTCACTCTGGTTTGACTAGTTAATTGACGACCGCATGGCCAGTTAACTAGGACTAGGTAGAAGTTGACTCCAGTGACTTCAGTGTGTGTCAGATCTCTCTAGAACACTCCTAATTACATTATTTTAACACTATGATGAGCTAGTTGTTTGATACAAAGTATATCACTTGTATTGTATCATTTTTTCTCATTTGATTAATAGAAATTCTTTCATTCTTTCCTCCACTTTTGTCTTCTCTTCACACCATTTGCAAGTTGTGTAAGTTTTATTGTTAGCTAGATCTTGTATACAAGTATATTATAATATCTACATGGTATTAGAGCCCACAAGACACTATCAAGTATCATCACCATCTCTCTTTTGCAGGTACTGAAGATAGAACAAATCAACAGGAAATATGGAATATATGTTTTACTCGTTGACAATACTTCTCACGCCTCATAACTATTTGGAGTGGAAGCCAAATATTCTACTTCTTCTCAGAAGTAGAGGCTTATATCAAATAACCATGGAAATGGAAGTAGATCATGATTCCATCGATGAGAAAAATGACTTTGTTAATAGACAAGATATGGCCATAGGATGTATCTACTTGTTTATTTCTCCTGAAATTCTCCACCAAGTATATGATGCATCCTGAGACTCAAATCCAAATGAGCTATGAACCATATTAGAGGTTCTATTTGGGAATAAACAATATTGTGAATATTGCATGCAAGATATTGAAAAGATGGAGCATGAAGAGAATCCATCAAAAGATCAAGCCTTTTATTCTAAAGAGTCTTCTACACAAGTATCTGTACAGTTTTTTGCTCCATTAATTGTAGATGATGTCTACTCCATTTCAGTATTTTATTTTTTATGAATCGCATGTGGAATATATCATGCATGCATCTCAAGAGTCACATGCAGACACTTTTTCATGCGCCATGCATGCATCTCAGGAGCCACATGCATGTTCCATGCATGAATATCAAGAGCTAGAAAAGGGGCCTCGCACATCAGACTCAATTCTGACATTTTCTGAGTATAATTTTCAAAAAAATATTAGATATTTGGATTCATCTCAGAAAAATACCCAATTTCAAAAAAAAAATCATCCAAAATGGATTCCAGGAAGTGAAGTTATGAACATTTTAAAATCAACAAAATTTCATCATTTTTCTAGAAATGACCACACGATTTTCAAAGTTTCATCCAAACTTCATTTGGATATTCTTTAGTACAAAAAGAGAAAGTGGATATGTGTGGAAATCTCACTGGTGCATCTAATTCATCAGATCCGTGTAGACATCTACATCTTCAACAAAATATTCAACAAGCACAAACTTGCACAGTTGCGAGATCTTCGTGGAGTGAAGGACACAATTGCTTAGCAACTGTTTTTTGTTCCTTCTCAACAAAAAAATTATGCATTGTACTTTGGCGGGGGGTGGTTCCCATGAGGTTTTCCCTCTTTCCTCATTTTTTCAATGTTTCATTCTTATATGAATTGTACAATGGGTACCTAACATGGCCTCTGTTTCTGGGACCCATTCACCATGTACACCCTAGTAGTGTTTAGGGAGGGTGTTGGAAATATTACACACTCACCTAGAATTATTTTCCTAAGTTTGATAGTCCATTGTTGAGAACGTTTCCTTAGATGAGAATATTCTCTATAGAGAATATTCCTACAAAATAGGGTGCTCCTCTTCATTTAAGAATCAGTTACACTTAGTTAGACTTAGTTAGACTAGTGAAAGTCACTCATGCATGGCAACCTTGTTTTTATCACCAACAATTTCATGTGTTTCTCTCACCTCCACATGTGTTCCTCAATTAACTGATGGTTGCATGAATCAATTAACTACGACTAGGTGGCAGTTCACTCCAATATCTATCAACAAGTGTTTATATATCTCTAGATCACTACTATGGTGCATTAGTTAATAATGCAACCTATATCTATTGTAAATTATTCACTCTTTGAGTTTGGAATACAGATAATAGAAATTATTTCATTATTTTCTTCAATTTTTGTCTTCTCTCTTCATCCACCATTGCAAGCTATGTATGTTTCATTATTGGCTAGATCTTCTTTCTAGGTATCTTAGAAAATATACAACACCTTGTATCAACAACTTGTGGGGAGTATTCGGTATCTCACCCACACCTAACCATATCTAGCATATGCAGTAGGGGTAGTCTCCAGGTACATGCATGAGTTGCATGAGTTACACTGAAAGGATTCCAAGTGCATCCCAAGATATATTTAGGACACCATCAGTTATGGGATCCACTATGTAGTAGGTTGCAAGTTGGATCTCATATGATTCATTGATTTTGACTGGGATGGTGATGGTACTGATTGCAAGTCCACATCTAGACACACTCTCAGATTGGGTTCAGGGTCTATTTGTTGTTCGAGCAAGAAGTAGTTCACTATTTCTGTATCTTCATCTAAGACCGAGTACAAAGGGGTAGTTAGCATTACCATCCAATAATTGTGGCTACATAACTTCCTTACAGAGTTGGGCATCCATTTCCACAGACCAACTGTCATTTGGTGTGATAACCAGAGTACTCTCAAGTTTTGTAGAGACCCAGTGCAACAGCAGCGGACAAAGCATATTGAGATCCATATGCACTACATCAGAGATATAGTACACAAGAGGATCGTCGACCTGCAGTTATTTCCTTCCTCTAAACATACTGATGAAAATTCACCAAGACCTTTACTGAGCAAAAGTTTCACTC
>ML795805.1:309851-336489 GCA_009831015.1 Picea engelmannii
CCCATAAGAGGGGTGAACTCCTTTATCAATTGTTGTGCACATGTGTTTATGTTCAATGTTTATGCTCCTGTCTATGTGTATTTTGCATAAGTAATCCTTAATTTATGTGTTGCAAATTGATCATGTTGCTTTAAACACATAACATTTCACTTGCAATAATTATTCAAGTTTTTCAAGTCTTCTTCATTTTTAGATCACTAAGAGGGAGTGTTTATTTTTGTATCTTTGGACATGTATTCTCACATGACCCTAGGTGTTGGGCATGTGGGAATCATCGTGGACACCACATCACACTTTTAATTTGGTGAAAACCCACTTGGATTTGAGTGGGGGCTTCATGGGTTTGGTGATGGGATTTATGGGATTGTGTTGGGGCTTCACACCCACAAGGAAATCCTAATTTGATGTTGATTTGTGGAGGGGCTTCTATTGTAACCCCTAATGATTATATATAAAGGAGCGAAGTCATTTTGACATTACATATCATGTGGTGTGTGTGTAGACATGATGGATCTAGAATAAGTGAGTATACACTTGTGTTAGGAGGGTTGGTGATTTCAACAAAATAAAATTACGCTCGAGTGGAAAATCTGGCCTAGGGTTGAGGACTCTCTATCCTCTGTTCTTGGCAAGGAAAATCACACTACATGTGTGGGAGAGAGAGGTAATCATAGAAATAATAAATTGTATGAGTGGAGAAATTTTTATGAAGTGTCCGTACAGGTTTTTGTACATGTATGTGGGTTGCAGTGGGAACAATCACATACTTACATGGGTTGTTGTGAGAGCAATCACGTACATCCATACAAGTTCTTCTGGGAAGAAGCAGGTCCATACAAGCTTACGTTAGATGATCTCAGCATGTCATATAGGTGGTCTGCAACAGATTTGTGGGTAGAGGATATTTCTAGAATATAGTTGAGGTTTTGTTTGCTGATTTGTATTAGAAGGAAAAGGATTTCCTCAGATCCTATTGTTTTGGAAGGAAAAGTTTCTCCTCATATTTGGTGATATTGTATTAGTTGAGAGGACTAGTTTTTTTCCTCAAATTTGAAGGATTGGATAAAGTTACAGAACACAATTATTGTCTCTTGTGTATTGATGATCCATATTTGATCTTCTTGTTTCCGCGGCATATGTTTTCAGTCAATAATTTCAGTGTAAAGTTGTTTAGTGATAGTTAGATCACTAGGAATCAATTTTCAGATATGAAATTAGTCACATAGAGTTGCAAGTGAAAATTGATCATTTTCAATCCACCCTAGTCTCAGAGACCAAAGAAACATCTACGATGGTTTTTCTGGACATGCCCCTCTTATATAAAGAATGCAAGAGAAGAAAAAAGGATTGTAACGTACCCATCCTCAAGACAGAACACATTACTGCTAAAATGACCCAATAAAATTTGTTGCTACCGATTCTAATTGCAAAAATAATAAACAACATGAAATTCAAGCTCATTCAACTGTCCATACTAAATAAAAACATGGATGCAACTACTTTAATTGTGTACAACAACAAATAACCACATACAATATTATTCAACCCTAAAAATAGATATTCACGTGCATCAATCTACTCACAACAAGTAACAATAACCAAGATAAATCAGAGTAAAATGCACAAAAACTATATCATCATTTAACATGAATAGACACAACAAATAAGAACACTTATCTTAAGAAATATGCAACCTGTTCCAAAGGATGAACGTTCCTCCCAACATTAGACTTGTTGTTCTAGTTCTCAATAGCAAGTCACCTTTGGGTTGGGGATATGAATCCACAAGAGACGGTGGTCCCTAAGGATGGCTAATGTCCCCCTCTCAATACTCAAATCTCACAACTAATTCTAGTCCACCAACTCTCTTCCCCATAACCTGCACAACCCAAGGGATGGAATCCCTCTTCACTACTCATAGTCCATCAGGCCTTTACACTCTCCTCCAGGGCTTCCAACACAGGTTGGACAAGAAATATACTTTCTGGGACTTCAGGAATTCTACAACTACAAAAAAAAAATCTCAACAAAAAATTATTTCTTCCATTGATGAATTTCAAACCAATCGTTTCTCATAGGTCCACAACATCTTTCTCCATGAAATTTCAGCTCCAAACAACTAACAAATGTTCCCACAACAACTATCAAGTTTCAACACTCAAAACTCCTTTGTTGTCTAGAAAACTCCATGTGAAAACAACTCTCCATGCAAAAACATGAATCTATAATTATCGTCTCCTACCCATACAAATTTACCCTCTTCTCTTGCTTGCTTGATTTACGCTCTTCCCCAAGATGATTGTACTCAACACCCATGCTCTAATTAAATATGGGATGTGACTTCTCACACCCCTCCCTATTACATGAATTCAATTATTGGTTTCTATAACACTCAACATATAATGGAAGGTTCAAAGGATAATTTATAAACAAATGGTTTGGGTTTAATAAACATGGGTAAACTCTCCCCCTTGGAACCATTCCTTCTCTTATGGAAACTAATCCCCCAAATCTCCATTCGTGTCCCTCTGCAGTGGGTGATACATTCTATTCAATTTATATAATTTACATATTACATCGCTTGACCCTCATCCATACATTACATTTACAATATACATCGCTAGTTTGGGATTTGAAAATGAAGATGTTACATTCCCCTAACCCTACAAAGTCCACTGTCCTCAGTGCACATAACCATACAATTTACACATTGACATATATAAAAAATATTACATTAGAATACTTGATAATTCCACAACTTAATGAATCATGCAACAATTTCAACCAAAAAATCTATTTTCCCTTCAACCCACACATCGTTTTCGCAATTAATCTCAGAGTTGTGGCTCCAGGAATCCTAGCTACCAAAATGGAGTCTTCAGTTTCTTATGTACAAATGTACATTCAATTTTCTTCAAAATTTGAAAAATTTATGGGTATGCTTCCCACATGGTTTCCTCGTGATCTCATGTAGCGTATCAGGACCATAGCAGGTCCATTGAACCTTTACGAAGCCGATGTATTTGTTCTTGAGAACTTTGAATTTCCGATATGGGATGTGCACTCGTTCCACCCAGAAGTTCCCTTCTTGCTCCACCTGGATCATAGTCCAATTAATCACATGACTAGGATCATGTACATACTTTTTAAATAAATATACATGGAACACATTATGAATTCTCATGGATGGATGTAATGCTAGCATGTATGAAACCAGCCCTATCTTTTCTAATATCTCAAAAGGCCCATGATATATTGCTGCCAAATTTGGGAAACTTCCCAAATTCAGTGAGCTTCTTTTATCTTTAACTTTTAAAATTATATACTCTCCCAATTTGAATTCCCTGTGTGTTCTTCTTTTATCAACATAGTTCTTCTGCCTATCTTGCACAACTTTCAAATTCTTCATGATATTTACCATATGCTATTCCATTTCCCTTAACAATTTTGGCCCACTCACGGCTCTCTGTTGGGTTATCCCAATTTACTGGTGTGTTGCATTTTCCACCATACATTGCTTCAAACAGGCTCATCTTCAATGATTCACGTTACCCATTATTGTAAGAAAAATCAACTAAATGGATATAGTCCTCCCACCTAGAAGGTTTGTCCATTACATCCATTCGCAACAAATATTCAATTATCCAATTAATTCTCTTTGTTTTCCCATATGAATTTTGGTGATATGTTGTACTGAAATTTAGATTGGTCCCAAATCCTTTAAACAACCCCTTCCAAAATTGGAAGTGACCTTGGGGTCTCGGTCTGAAACTATTTCCTTAGGCACACCATGTATCCTAGAAATTTATTTCATATAAATGTATGCAACATTGGCTGCTTTATGAGTAATTTTCATTGGAATGAAATGTGCAACCTTTGTAAGCTTGTCCACCACTACCATGATGGCATCATGTTGCCTTTTTGTCATAGGAAATTTGGTAATAAAATCAATAGTAACAACTTCCCATTTCCATTCAAGAATGGGTAATGGCTACAACAATCCCTCTGGATGTCTGTTCTCAGGCTTTACCTTCTGACATTCCATGCATCTAGCCAAATAATCAATGACATATCTCTTCATACCAAGCCAAAAATATTGGCCTCTTACAACTGTAATAGTTTTATGGTAGCCTAGATTTCCAATGTATGACACATTGTACATCTCCTTCAAAACTAAATTTCTCAATTCTCAAGAATTGGGAAAATATACTTTGTTCCATAATAGGAGGAATCCATCCTCTTCTAGATTGTAATCCTTATATTTATGTTGTGCATTATTCTACTGTAAGATTTCTTTAACTTGCACATAATGTTGGTCTGATTTTATAACCTCTAGAATTATATCTTTTAAATTTGTCTTGTGCATACTAATGGTTGTAGCATGCATTTTATGCACCCTTCTATTGAGTGCATAAGCCACCTTGTTCTCTTTTCCCTTTATGTGGTTTATGTCAAATTCATATTCACTAAGAAACTCCATCCATCTAGTTTATCTGACATTTAGTGTTTCATGTTTAAAGAAATATTTCAGACCACTATGGTTTGTCCTTAATTCAAATTTCCTTCCCATAAGCTAATGCATCCACATCCTTAAGGCATGTATTATGGCTTCTGAATCTAAGTCATGTGTGGCATAATGTATTTCATTCTCCTTCAATTTTATGGACTGGTAACAAATTACATGTCCATTTTTTGTAAGGACTCCACCAAGCCATTCCTTGCATGCATCTGTGCACACAACAAAATCCTCATTTGTATCTACAAATTTTAAAGTAGGTGCACTGGTTAGTGAATCCTTTAAGCACAAGAATCTTCTTCACAATTGGCACTCCATTCAAATGTTACTCCTTTCTTTTGCAAATATGTTATTGGGTGTGAAATCTTGGAGAATTCCGCAGTGAATCTCTTGTAATAACCAGCTAGACCCATAAATGATCTAACCTATAAAATGTTTGTTGGCACTGACCAAATTTTGATTGCTTCAATATTTTTCGGACCCACTACTATGCCATCTTTTGAAACAATGTGACCCAAATAATGGATTTGCTTTTGATAAAAAAAAGTGCATTTACTCAATTTGGCATACAATTGGTGCTCTCTCAACACTTGTAGAACCATCCTCAAATGTTTCTCATGCTCCTCCTTTATCTTGAAATAGATAAGAATACCATCCAAGAATACAATAACAAACTTGTCCAGAAAATCATTGAACTCCTCATTCATCAAACACATAAATGTAGTGGGTACATTTGTCAACCCAAAATAAACCACTGCAAATTCATAGTGTCCATACCTTGTCCTAAAGGTTGTTTTTATAGTGTCTTCTTCTCTGATTCTCACTTGATGATAGCATGACCTCAAGTCAATATCAGAGAATATATTTTCTCCTTTCAGTTGATAAAAAGTATCAACAATCCTTAGAAAAGGATATTTGTTCTTGTCTATTACCTTGTTCCACTGTCTGAAGTCAATACATAACCTTAGATTTATAATTTTTTTCTTCACAAAAAGAATTGGGGCACCCCAAGGAGAAACACTTGGACGTATGTACCATTTATTTAAAAACTCTTCTAGCTACATTTGCAACTCTTTTAGCTATGGCATGCTCATTCTATAGCGAGTTTTGGACACTTGGGAAGCTCTAGAAATTAAGTCAATAAAGAAATCTATATCCCTCTTTGGTGGAAATCCTAGCAACTCCCTAAACACATCTTCATTTTATTTCATTCTTGGATAATATTCAAGACTTGGCTCTTCCATATGGGTTGCATATATATGGCACCCTTTTCTAAAACTTATTTTCAACTACAGTGCTGAAATATCTCAGACATATATAGGCCTTGGAATACCTTGCATTGTCCTGGAATTCCCTTCCTCATCAAGACATGTGCAATCCTTGTTATAACAATCTAAAATAACACAATGTTTTTCTAGCTAATCCATACCAATCAAGTGGTCATAATACCCAAGTGGTATGATGTTCAAATATTCCTTAGTGTTAATTCCATTCATGTATAGGGAAATATTTAACAAGATCATTTATTCTTCTCTTGGTTCCAGTAGCTAGCTAAACTAACCAATATTTTTCATTCTTGCATTTATTCAATTTAAATATTCCAACTAGATTTGGATCTATATAGCTATGAATAGCTCCATAATCAATCAAAATAGCTATGGGATGATTATAAATATTACCTTCCACTTCAATGATGTGGGATTGATAGTCTCCTTGTCTATTGTCCAAGGCTGCATAGATCCTTGGCATTCTCTTTCCCACATCCTCTACTATCTCCTCTTGTTTAATTCTATGCATAGTCTTCATTTTATCTCCCGAGTGAAGAAAATATTTATAGATGTGATATCCTTCACATCCCCAACACTTTATGAGCTATTGGCTTGGCCTCTTTCCCAATGAATATGTCATTTTATGATCACCTTGAGATGGATTCCCTTGTTGATATGCTTGAGATCTATTCCTTATGAAAGGTCGCTTGAAAAATTTCTTCCTCTGATCCATATTTCATTTATTATTATCATCCTGAGACTTTTGGAAAGATGGCCTTCTTTTGTTCTACTCAAACAAATACTTAGCATTTCTTACGGCTTCTTCTAAATTCCTAGGCTCATCAAACTGAATTTTATCCTTGTAGAAATATGGAAATCCCTCAAGAACCTGTAAATTTTGACCTTCTCATCTATGATGAAACTCACATACCTAAGAAGTTTCAAGAATTTCCTTTGATATTCATCCATGGTCATGTTCCCAAGTTTGAGTTTAGATAACTCGTGTATCTTCTTGTCATAATATTTCTGTGACAAGTATTGTTGATGGAAATATTTCATGAACTTATTCCAAGAAGTTCTCTTCTCATCAATGTGATTAACCTGCTTCAGTCGATCCAACCACATATATGTATTTCCTTGAAGGTGGTAGGTTGCAATTCTATTGGAGATATTACACACACATGGGATTTTCCTTTAATTTTATTTTCCTATGTTTATTTTTCTATGTTGAGGGTCCCTTAGTAAGAGATATTATCCCCTAGACAAGGTGCCACGTACCCTCCAATCAACTCTCAATTATCATTCAGTTAGACTAGTTGAGTGAAGTGTTGCATGTCAACTTTGGTTTTATCACCAAGTGTTGCATGCTAACCTTAGGATCATCACCAATAATGTGTACTTTCATTGGGATCATCACGAGTAGGGCACATTCCACATGTTTGAGTGATATTCTCCTCATTTCACTCTGGTTTGACTAGTTAATTGACGACCGCATGGCCAGTTAACTAGGACTAGGTAGAAGTTGACTCCAGTGACTTCAGTGTGTGTCAGATCTCTCTAGAACACTCCTAATTACATTATTTTAACACTATGATGAGCTAGTTGTTTGATACAAAGTATATCACTTGTATTGTATCATTTTTTCTCATTTGATTAATAGAAATTCTTTCATTCTTTCCTCCACTTTTGTCTTCTCTTCACACCATTTGCAAGTTGTGTAAGTTTTATTGTTAGCTAGATCTTGTATACAAGTATATTATAATATCTACATGGTATTAGAGCCCACAAGACACTATCAAGTATCATCACCATCTCTCTTTTGCAGGTACTGAAGATAGAACAAATCAACAGGAAATATGGAATATATGTTTTACTCGTTGACAATACTTCTCACGCCTCATAACTATTTGGAGTGGAAGCCAAATATTCTACTTCTTCTCAGAAGTAGAGGCTTATATCAAATAACCATGGAAATGGAAGTAGATCATGATTCCATCGATGAGAAAAATGACTTTGTTAATAGACAAGATATGGCCATAGGATGTATCTACTTGTTTATTTCTCCTGAAATTCTCCACCAAGTATATGATGCATCCTGAGACTCAAATCCAAATGAGCTATGAACCATATTAGAGGTTCTATTTGGGAATAAACAATATTGTGAATATTGCATGCAAGATATTGAAAAGATGGAGCATGAAGAGAATCCATCAAAAGATCAAGCCTTTTATTCTAAAGAGTCTTCTACACAAGTATCTGTACAGTTTTTTGCTCCATTAATTGTAGATGATGTCTACTCCATTTCAGTATTTTATTTTTTATGAATCGCATGTGGAATATATCATGCATGCATCTCAAGAGTCACATGCAGACACTTTTTCATGCGCCATGCATGCATCTCAGGAGCCACATGCATGTTCCATGCATGAATATCAAGAGCTAGAAAAGGGGCCTCGCACATCAGACTCAATTCTGACATTTTCTGAGTATAATTTTCAAAAAAATATTAGATATTTGGATTCATCTCAGAAAAATACCCAATTTCAAAAAAAAAATCATCCAAAATGGATTCCAGGAAGTGAAGTTATGAACATTTTAAAATCAACAAAATTTCATCATTTTTCTAGAAATGACCACACGATTTTCAAAGTTTCATCCAAACTTCATTTGGATATTCTTTAGTACAAAAAGAGAAAGTGGATATGTGTGGAAATCTCACTGGTGCATCTAATTCATCAGATCCGTGTAGACATCTACATCTTCAACAAAATATTCAACAAGCACAAACTTGCACAGTTGCGAGATCTTCGTGGAGTGAAGGACACAATTGCTTAGCAACTGTTTTTTGTTCCTTCTCAACAAAAAAATTATGCATTGTACTTTGGCGGGGGGTGGTTCCCATGAGGTTTTCCCTCTTTCCTCATTTTTTCAATGTTTCATTCTTATATGAATTGTACAATGGGTACCTAACATGGCCTCTGTTTCTGGGACCCATTCACCATGTACACCCTAGTAGTGTTTAGGGAGGGTGTTGGAAATATTACACACTCACCTAGAATTATTTTCCTAAGTTTGATAGTCCATTGTTGAGAACGTTTCCTTAGATGAGAATATTCTCTATAGAGAATATTCCTACAAAATAGGGTGCTCCTCTTCATTTAAGAATCAGTTACACTTAGTTAGACTTAGTTAGACTAGTGAAAGTCACTCATGCATGGCAACCTTGTTTTTATCACCAACAATTTCATGTGTTTCTCTCACCTCCACATGTGTTCCTCAATTAACTGATGGTTGCATGAATCAATTAACTACGACTAGGTGGCAGTTCACTCCAATATCTATCAACAAGTGTTTATATATCTCTAGATCACTACTATGGTGCATTAGTTAATAATGCAACCTATATCTATTGTAAATTATTCACTCTTTGAGTTTGGAATACAGATAATAGAAATTATTTCATTATTTTCTTCAATTTTTGTCTTCTCTCTTCATCCACCATTGCAAGCTATGTATGTTTCATTATTGGCTAGATCTTCTTTCTAGGTATCTTAGAAAATATACAACACCTTGTATCAACAACTTGTGGGGAGTATTCGGTATCTCACCCACACCTAACCATATCTAGCATATGCAGTAGGGGTAGTCTCCAGGTACATGCATGAGTTGCATGAGTTACACTGAAAGGATTCCAAGTGCATCCCAAGATATATTTAGGACACCATCAGTTATGGGATCCACTATGTAGTAGGTTGCAAGTTGGATCTCATATGATTCATTGATTTTGACTGGGATGGTGATGGTACTGATTGCAAGTCCACATCTAGACACACTCTCAGATTGGGTTCAGGGTCTATTTGTTGTTCGAGCAAGAAGTAGTTCACTATTTCTGTATCTTCATCTAAGACCGAGTACAAAGGGGTAGTTAGCATTACCATCCAATAATTGTGGCTACATAACTTCCTTACAGAGTTGGGCATCCATTTCCACAGACCAACTGTCATTTGGTGTGATAACCAGAGTACTCTCAAGTTTTGTAGAGACCCAGTGCAACAGCAGCGGACAAAGCATATTGAGATCCATATGCACTACATCAGAGATATAGTACACAAGAGGATCGTCGACCTGCAGTTATTTCCTTCCTCTAAACATACTGATGAAAATTCACCAAGACCTTTACTGAGCAAAAGTTTCACTCTCTACACAATCGTCTTGGAGTGAAGAACATAGTTTCCTAGAAACTGTCTTTCTTTTCTTTTGATACATTGTATTTTGAAGGGGGGGGGTTTCCCATGAGGTTTTCCCTCTTTCCTCACTTTATTTCAGTGTTCATTAGTTGCATTGTTCATGGGTGCCTAACATGGCCTTTGTTGTCGAGACCCATTCATTATGTATACTCCCTAGAAGTGTTCAGGGGGGTGTTGGAGATATTACACACACCTAGGATTTTCATTTAATTTTCTTTTCCTATGATTATTTGGCTATGCTAAGGGTCCCTTAGTATGATATATTATCCCCTCATTGAGAATATTCTCCCCTAGACAAGGGTGCCACATACCCTCTAGTATACTCTCAGTTACCATTTAGTTAGACTAGTTGAGTGACGTGTTGCATGTCAACTTTGGTTTTATCACCAAGTGTTGCATGTTAACCTCAGGATCATCACTAGTAATGCGCACTTTCATTGGGATCATAACTAGCAAGGAACATTCCACATGTGTGAGTTATATTCTCCTCATTTCACTTTGGTTTGACTAGTTAACTGACGATCGCATGGCCAATTAACTAGAACTAGGAAGAAGTTGACTCCAGTGACTTCCAGTGTATGTCATATCTCTCTAGAACACTCCCAATGTGCAATGGTTGACCACGATGATGATTTAGTTGTGTGATACAAAGTATATCACTTTTATTGTATCATTTGTTCTCATTCGGTTCATATAAATTCTTTCATTCTTTCATCGATTTTTGTCTTCTCTTAACACCATTTGCAAGTTGTGTACATTTTATTGTTAGCTAGATATTCTATGTAGGTATCTCAAAAAATCTACGAATTCGGGCTTCTACATTTGATGAGTAATCATGAAACTCGAAATATTTCCTCATTCCCAACAACCATGCTTCTTCATATTCTCCTTTCTTGTTCTCTCCATCAAATGACAGTGGCTTGATATTCCTCAGATCCCCTTGCAATATATCTAACCCATCTCTCCTCCTTTGATGTATGACATGAGAAATACTTGGGTTACTCTCTGACCTTGAACGTGCATATTCTCTTTGAGTCAAGTGCCCCAGATATTTATGATGTTGATGCTTGCTAGTATACCTTAGCCATATAGATCCTCCATGATCATCCCTTCTATCATGAGATCTAGATACTTCAACTTACCTTGCACTAGATTCTTATTTTTTTCCCGAATATTTGTTGACTTGCTTCTGCAACATATTCAATATTTGTAGTATCTCCTTCTGAGTTTTCACGATCTTTTCATTATCAACCCTGCAACATATCCTGTCTCTTATTCCATTAGATTATGCCTTTGCATTACCCATGTTGGCATACAGACCTATGATTTCTTCTTCATTGTTGTAAGACCCTTGAGCATCCTTCATATATCTAGTTCTCATATAAGAACTAAAGTATGATTTCATGTATCTACAATTCTACAAGAATGTGCATGCAATAATTGTTGTTCGCACATGCATACTATAAAAAATTCCATTAATTAGAATACAAGTTATTATTCACATCAATTTATGAAGAACTCAATGCACCGAGTCAAAATATGATTCCTTAAACACATTCTTCTTCGAAGCAAATCTCCAATGATTGTTCTCATGCTTCATTCTAAGTTGTGAGTGAAAAGTTACAACTTTCACATGTTGCAATTTCCACTTTCTTACTGCTACATAATTAATTGATTACTTTTTAAAAAACTTTTAGTGCCCAATTAAAAAAATTGGGTGGACAAACTTCTTCTCCTCCTCAATACCTTTTTAGTGACTATTTGTTTTCCCGGATCTGAGCTCCGAGATGAAATTTATGATCCAGAGAAGTTTAGATTTTTTTTTCGCAATTTATCCATGTATGCCAAAGGTGTCTTCTTTCTCTTACTGCACATTTTTACATACCTAGATTCCAAATATGGCTCTCTTACTATATTTTATGGTTCATAATCTTTGCATATATTTTTTTGTGCATCCAACAGACTTTTGTTCAAGGAGTTATGCCCTTTGGAAGTAAATTGGTGCCAAAATTTTACCTTAACTATTTCAGTTGTAACTTTCTCATATGATCTCTATTCTACGCCCATAGTAGCTTGTTGGATAACTCTCTCTGAGATCTTTTATTTAAGTTGTAGAGATAGAATGTACTTTCGGTACACTATGTTCTCATTGATTTTGATTGCCTAAAAACATTGTTTAGGCCCTCAAAATCGCTTTGCAAGTTAATGACCGTCGAAAATCACAAAATTTCATATAAAATTGATTGTCTTACTATTATAAAAACCATTTAACATGCACTCTCAATCTCAAATTGAAAGAAATATGAATTGTTGATCTGCTCTCCATCGAAGATCACATATTTATTTTTGTAAACCAAACTTTCCCACCGATCTCCCCAACGCCCAATCATCGACCATCAACCATCGAACATTTCTCTTCACAAACCAAATGTTGCCCACGAATATTTCCTATCCCTGACCATTGATGATCAAACAATAGTGAATTCCTTTGACGACCAACTTAGTTACAATTTCTTTGAATCCCGGCCATCATACGTTGACCATCTCTTGTATGATATAGGGAATATGCTAATGTGACATGACACATAGATGATGACATGTGTAGTGTTTCAGCCGATTTTTTTTTGTTTTTCTCCTTACTTTATGGTTTGGGTAACTAATCAAACAATTTGCACACAACTTCTACCCACAATAAATATGCACATTTACGCTCTATTGATTATTTATAAATAAAATACCAAATGAAAAAAATCCAAATATATCTATTACATCAGACAATATGATAATAGAAAAACATGGGAAAACTCAACAAACAATGTATTAATGAATAATGAGGAACATGGTTGTATTTAGCAGGYCATCTTTACAAAATCCCTGAGATGAATGAGTCTATAAATGTGGACATGGTGCAACGTCCTTCCCTCATGAAATAGGAACAATATTACCAKCTTAACGAGAACTGTAACCTCAAAACAAGAAATCTAGCCCAAAAAACTCATATTTTTGCATAAAAAACATGAAAATCAACCCCAAATCAAAAAGTGGTGCTACCAATAGCACYAGTTTTTCAAACGGGGTCAAACTTACAACATTTTTCAAGCATGACCTTCAAAACTCATACAATAGCTTAGAAAAACCTTAAAATTAACACCTAAATAAAAAAGTGACGATAATTAAAGCAAAAAGTTTTTTCTAAACGTTAAAATTATGGCTCATTTCAACCTAATTGAAACTGTGGTTTTGACCATAGATCCCTATGCAAAAAAAGGAAACCCAAAATTGGATACAAAATGGTCACTTAAAAATTTATTTACTAACATTTTTTTTCTTCTTAAATTTACACTGAAAAATAAGCAAATAGAAAAGACAAAATCTTAGCAACTTTTTTTTTTTAAATGAAGCAAAAAACACATTCAAAAATATATATTCAAAACCCAAATTATATAAAATAAAATAAAAAACATTAAAAAAATGGTCAAAAAAAAAGTGAAAAAAAATTAAAATTTCCGAAAAAAAAACAATAATCTAAAAATATATATACATATTTTAAAAAAATAATAACCAAAATAACCCTTGAAACTTTAAAAAATCAAAAACAAAAAAAGAATTAAAAATAAATAAAAAAACCAATAAAAAAATGAAATTAAAACATATATTTAAAAATAAAATAAAAGTGTATTATATGTGTGTGTGTGATCCCTAGCAAAATGAAAGTCCAAATATATGTTTTGTTGTCTCCGGTTTACCACACACTAGATAAAGTTCATTCGTCAACTCCCTCTTAGCCAAATGGACATTGGATGGTAGCCCCTGATAAATAACTAGCAGTGAAATGACCTGAAGCTTATATGACAAGTGAATGGGCCAAACAATATATTGTTTATATATAATATAAACTAAATATTATATATAGTTTATATTATATATAAATTATATACATTAGATATAATATAATAATCTATAATATAATATATGTTATTTATATATAATGGTTAAGAATATGTGTTTCTTCAGTGGGCCTAATGGTTAAGAATATGTGTTTTTTCCTAAGAGGTCACAAGTTCAAATCCAAAGGGGCGTAGGGTATGTATACCTTTGTAGACTTTACCAGTATAATTTATTTATTTTTGTTTTTTTCTTCTTAGTTTTTTAAGCTTTTCTTTATTTATTTTTAATATAAATTTGCTTTTAAATTTTTGAATTTTTAATTTTTTTTATTCATTTCAATTGTTTTCTTTCATTTGTTTTTTCAGTTTTTAATTTATAAAAATAAAATAAAATTATATTTATTTGTTAAATATTCAAAATAGTGTTATTTAATTACAATTATTTTTTATGTATTGAACTAAAGGTAAACAATTTGTTAAAATGATGTTTTCCACTATATTTTAAAAGTATGGAACTATAAATTAATTGAGACACAATTATATGAAAAATCTTAATTTCAAAAAAGTAAATGGTAAAAAATATTTTTAAGATTGAAAGAAGTATGGAAAAATGACTACAAACACCATTGAAAAACAAATATTAAAAAAATTGAAAATAGATGAAAAAAAAGCATTAAAAAAAATATTGTGGAAGTATTATGGATCACAAAATTTAAAATATCAAAATACCACCTAAAAAGAGAGGGGGGTGCTACCGGTAGCACCATTTTTAAAAATGAGGTAAAAAATGTGACCCTTAAAAAAATGAGAACTCGACAAAGTTCTCGTTAAATTGGTAATATTGTTTAGGATTGAAATATAATTGTAGACAACAAATTGTTATAGCAAATTTTTCCTCACTCCATCCATCTTGCTTTGATGTCCTTCCATTTCCCTCTGCAAACTTAATTTCCCCTTTTTGTTCACTCCAGAGATAAAAATTCATATTTTTGTCCATACACGCAACCTACCAGATATACAACTCGCGTATATGTGGGTTGCTCCACTACAACCCGCGTACACCGGGTTTGGTGCTAAAAAAATAAAAAAATATATCGAGTTTCCATGCCATGTCATGTGATCCATGATCCTGACCTTCCATATATTGGAAACGATCTGACTCCACCCTTGAATTCCATGTGAAGGATATAAATTGAGCCATATCCAAGCCTTGAGGAGGATTCAACACATTAAGAGAAAATATACTCTAGAGAAATTTCACTTCATATTGAGTCTGCATCCCTTTGTCCTTAAAATTATGAACTTCTTGTGTTCATCCCCCAAGCTCTTATTACCTTGTGATGGAGAACCTCATTGAATTCTACTTATGAGCTTGCCTTTGTGGAGGATTGAAGTGGTGGAGGTGCCAGAATCAGTTATAAGGACCCTCGTAGGCTTCACAGTGGAGTCGGTCAGATCCCTCCGGAGAGGAAATCCTCCATAAATTATGTGTTTTGTACGACCCTTATCTGAGTCAGGGTACTTGTAGAATAACCCCTACAAGTAACCTATGTGGCTACCTATGTCAACTAACTAGAGTCACCATGATATAACCAATGTGCAAGAGAGCAGTCGCAAGTCCGGTCCACCATATGGGTAGGGTAGCAAAGCTCAAAATCTAGAAAGCACCACCTCTTGTAGAGGTAAGGGCACTAGTGAGACTCCCATATGAGAATAGAACCATTGAAATATCTCTGACACTAGGAAGGTATTATAGGGGTATCTCTGCAACCAACTTCGCGTGACCTCGTAATTAATTTCGGTGTGAGTGAAGCCTCCCGACGTCACTAATTACACAATGGGTTTCACCACTCCTTGGTCAGACACATACATTTAATTTTATAGCCTTGGAGAAGTTTACTCACAAAATCCTATTCCAAGGCCCTAGGTCCTATACTTGTTTGTGTACCCTGAAAAATTAAATCGTTTCTAATCAATTTTAATTAATCAACGTTAATTTTAATGGCTTTTGCTTACTCAAGGGTGCGATTGTGAAATTGATGGTATTACAAATCAACATATATAAAAAGAAGAAAATGTAAAAACACCGCTAAGTACTAGTCTTAAATTTTAAATGAGATGGTATGCTTCTAAATTTTATTTTCCAAAATGCAATCTCTACAATTTCAATGAAGTGCAGTCTTTCTTAATATGCCAAAATCAATGCAAAGTAACCAAAAGTGAAAATGCCATAAGTAAAAAATGCAATAAAGCAAATATTTTTGTATTTTCGATATAATGAAAAAAAATGTAAGGAATGAATAAAAACCTAATAGGGAGACCCTACTGTAAGCAAAGGAAGACAAGCTAAGAAGGATACCAAGAAGTGACTACCCAGACCAGTATGTAAGGACAACAAATGAGAAAAATGACAAGAAAATAATTTGCCCAAAAATTCAACAATAAACAAGTTTCCAATCACTCTTTGGACACTCAATAGTTAGAATGGGGACCCAAGAAGTCTCAGTAACCAGTAAAATTCACCCAACAAACACCAAACTCAACAAAAAGACTTCATAGATGATGTGCACGATTGTTTAGGGAAAATAAGCGTGTATAAGTGCCCTAAAGATGGACAACTCGTGTATGTATGTGACTATCAAGGGAAAACCCATGTATTCCAAAAAGACAGTGTCAGGGTAAGGGTTAGGCCAAGAAACTCCAATATAAGGCAAGATACATGCTGTCAAGCAACATGAGACACAAAAACTCAAGGAAACAGAGAGAAAATCAAGGAGAAAAACACCCAATACCCCAAAAAGGAGATTTCCCCAATGGAGTCACCAATTATGTTACGAGGAAAATTTATCTATGGCTAGGGGAAAACCACAATAGATGGAACAACACCCAGAAATTGACTCTAATCTCAAATATGCTATATAAAGGAAATCCTAACAAAAGAAGGCTAAGAGCCTACCTCGTCTGGACATTCGAAGAAGGCCATCGTTGAGCACATGACCCAAAGTTTTATAGATGCAACCTGTCCTCAACAACCAAGATACACAAGAATGTGGTATTGATATAGAATGTTAACATGAGCATTATCATAATCCATTAACACACATGAAAAATACACCCATGGAAAGTAATTTAAATATTTGCAAGATATCAATTCAACGAGAAAAGAGTATTTATATTAATGTAATCAACAGATGTACATAGGTGACAAACTTTTGTAATGACACATATCAGAACCAAGAAACTAAGTCCCTCTAGTTGGGCCTCCACCACTTCAATCCTCCACAAAGGCATGCTCACAAGTAGGATTCAATGAGGTTCTCCATCACAAGGTAGGAAGAGCTTGGGGATTGAATACAAGAAGTACGTACTTTTAAGGACAAAGGGATGCAAACTTAATATGAAGTGAAATTTCTCCAGAGTATCTTTGCTCTCAATGTGTTGAATCCTCCTCAAGGATTAGATATGGATAAATTTATAGCCTTCACATGGAATTGAAGGGTCGAGTCAAAGCGTTTCCAGTATATGGAAATTCAAGGATCATGGATCACGTGACATGGTATGGAAACATGACATATTTTTTTAATTTTTGAGCACCAAATCTGATGTATGCGGGTTGTAGTGGAGAAACCTGCGTATACGTGAGTTGTATAACTGGTAGGTCACTTATATGGACAAAAATGTGATTTTTTTATCTTTGGAGTGAACAAAAATGGGAAATTAAGTCTGCAGAGGGAAATGGAAGGCCATCAAAGAAAGATGCATGGAGTGAGAAAAAATTTGCTATAACAGATGCCCCCATAATGTGTGAGGTCAGAGGAGTATCTGTGATGGCCTAAATACATTATAGTTCCCATAAGTGGAGTAATGAAGACGCAGCTGGAAGTGCTAGTTACTCATGAAGATATTACAATTCACATTGACTTTGTATACACGGCTGCCAATTTGAATTACACTACAAATCCATGTGGATATATATCAAACAATTGTTCATGGCCATGGAGAGGTAATATAAAGTGGACATATGTCATAGGTTGTCATAGTCATGAACAAGACACAGTGGAGTCTAGTTTCAAAATCAACTGAAGATGTCTATATACAATGGATCATAATTTGATCTTCTATGATTAATGAAGTCATGTAGGTACTAGTTAGATGAAAGACAACAACAGATACAGGGGCTGCTACTATAAGCTAAAGGTCTTCTACACTATCCGCCAAAGGTACAAGTCTACATTATGGGAATAGAGGAGTTGAAGTTGAACACAATGAGACTTTGTTTGATTACCGATCATTAAGGTATACCGTTAACAAATGTGGGACAACCCACCAATATTGAAAGCAGGTGTCAAGGCACCGAGTACACTTGATAAGTGTGAATAAGGGTGTTGAGGTTGAACACTTGAAGAATCCATCGATCAAGAGACATTGAGGTATTCCCAATTGTCGATGGTGGGAGAAATTTCCACTAATGACTGCAAGCCTCTAGGTACTCATAAGAATCTAAATATCGATTCCAGAATAGATGGGCTGAAGTCGATGGAAGGAGACCCACTAAAAGGAGATAATTAAGGTATCTCTCATCATCTAGCACGAGGTACAAATCAATATATTGATAATTAATAGGAGCTTGGACGAATAGGATGTTCACAAACCAATGATCGTGTGTGTCTCTCGCATGCACCAAATGCAAGAAATACATGAAAGAGACCCTCTGAATAACAACCAATGAAGAAAACTACCGACAAAGGCAAGGAAACCACCAATAGGGCTAATGAAATCCAAGACACTTCATGAATCCCAATGTGTGAATAGATTCATTGTCATCGAACACAAGGGAAACCCCCCAGTCAACGATTAATGAGGAAATTCCATCTTGATTGCTCGTCTGCGCATTGGTTATATCGTGGTGACTTTAGTTGATTGACATAGGTAGCCATGTAAGTTACTTGCAGGGGTTATTCTATAAGTACCCTGAGTCAGATAAGGGTCAAACAACACATAGACTTTATGGAGAATTTCCTCTCCAGAGGGATATGACCGATTGCGTTGTCAAGCCTATGAGGGTCCTTGTAACTGATTTTGACACCTCCACTCTATTGTTACAGAGTCTCAAGTCCCTCTTGGGTGCAGCATACCTACTTCAGTTCAGGAGGTCCCTTTCAACCATCATATCATGTTTTTGTGCATTGGCCTTTAGCTTTATTTAGGAGTGTGATATTTGATTATTAGTTGGCCTTAGGATTTTGTATTGTGTCATGTGTTTTGACTGCTATGGTTGGTGGAGCCCCCGTGACTCCCTCAGTTAGCGCTACATATGCCATGGTCTCTGCTCAGTCCATGGGGATGAATCCTTTTGTATTTTCAAGTGGTACGCCTAATCATAGTACTCATTAAATTCCTTGGGCCTCTAATCCTTTCTATTTTGGTATGTCAGACATGACTTCACACTTGTCATCCTCCATTTCGACATCTCATGTGAATCCTAGTTTTGGTTCTGGGGGCATGATTCCTCGTTATTCTCATTTTTTGTTTGGTGGGGGTCATATCCCTCAACCAAATCCTACAGTAAGAGGTTGGAATCCTCCTTCCTCTGGACCCAATCCTAGCTTCATTTTTCCAGGAGCAAGTGCTCAAATAGGCGGTCCTTCTACTTCTTATATTTTGTCTATCATTCCTTCTTCCATGTTGTTGGTTCCTATGAACGCTTTTCTCATGGTGAACCTCCCTCTGTCCTCTGGTGTTTCATTTGGGGGAGACAATTTTACAGTATGGGAAACCCCTTGCATAGAGTTCCTTCGTCCAGGGGCAACATATATCCTCACATGATTAATCCTTGTCATGTCACTTTCTCCTCGCAACCAACTTCCTTGGTGATGATGCCCTTACAACCTTTTATGAATCAGTTGGGAAGAGGATACTATCCTACTAGATAGGGCCATGGTTCATACCAGAAATATGCTTGGCCCGTGATCTCTCAAAACCATTCTTTATCAGGACCATGGTCTCATATGCCGCAACCAACCACTGCAATTCATGCTGGAAGCACAAGTCCAGTCACTGTGAGTCATACTGGAATTAAGTCACCAACCTATGAAATTCATACTGGAGACCTGAAACCAACCTCTGCAAGTCATGTTAGAGGCTTGAAACCAACCTATATTTGTCATGTTGGAGACCTGTCACCATCCTCTACAAGTCATGCTGGGGTTAAGAAACCAATCATTGAAATTCATGTTGGGGGAACAACTCTAGTCACTGCTAGTCACACTGGAAAAACATCACCAACCTCTGCAAGTCATGTTGGAGATGTGCTACTAGCCTATGCAAGCCATGATAGGAGCATGTCATCGACCACTGCAAGTCATGATGCAGGCATTGATATGATTGAGAAGCCTAAACGTATAGGACATAAGCCCAGGCTCCTTTGTATACTTTGCAAATGAGATCACCTAACTCATTTGTGCCCTGTTATTACAATGGTATGAGAAGCGCGGTCCTTATCTAGTGGCCCTTCAGGTTCTAATTTGTCTTTGGTTTTCCAACTTTATGATCCTTATTTGGTTGATACAACGTTCGTGTCGATACAATCTTTGACCGACACCACTCCTATTTTGGGAAGTGATGTGTCTCTTGACCATGTTGTCTCGCATCCTATTCAACCAGCAATCATGCCGATGCAATATTCGGCCGACACCACTCCTGTTTTGGGGAGTGATGAATCTCTTGACCATGTTGTATCACATCATATTCAACCAACGGTTGAATAAGTGGTCATGACAATGCAATCTTCAGTCGATCCCACTCTTCTCTTGGAGAGTGAAAAGTCTAAGGAAGTGACATTTCTGATGCAATATCCGGCCAATACCACTCTTCATTGAAGAGGACCGATGGAACAACTAAAAGATGATAGTTATAGTGGCAACTTCCCTTCAATAAATATTCTCCATAAATTTGAAAATTGACTCCCCCTAAGTAATACAACCCAACTAAAAATAAAATCGGTTCCAACAGTAGAGGAATCAATCCCTTCCTTAGAAACTCAAACTTCCCTTTAAAGAGTTGACCATGCTCCCAAAAAATCATATACTTTGCAAACTAGAGGCACTCCCAACAGAAAGGATATACTCCACTGCTATAAATTATCCCACAGTAGAGATTTTGATCCCCCATGGAGAAATCTTAGCCTAGAAATAAGGAAATTCCCCAACACTATAGGTTTTAGTCTCTGCAAAGAAGCTCGTCCCCTTTCCTTCAAAAAAATGGCATCCCTAAGCCAGACTCAACCACCACAATGAAGCTCGATCTCCTACCCCTTAGAAACTCGACCCTGAATGGATGATTCATACCACACATACACAATCTTTGTTGTCAACAAGAAAAACTATTCCACAATGAGGAAATCTCATCCCCAAACTATAAAAATTCACAACCAAAGAGAAATATTCATCCATGTTGAAGTAAAATGAAGAAATATGTATGATCTCTTCTCCTAGTGGATGTGTCTCACCGCCGAAACCAATATCAGAAATTTCTCCTAGGGTTTCCATCCCAAGAGTTCCAAAATCCACAAAGAGCTATCTCAAATGAAAATTAGATATGGCAAGTCAAGAATGAGAGAGGGCACCCTTTTTTTCCCATTTTATTCTCCAGTTGACTCTTTTGCGACCATTTTAACTTTTAATCATTTTAAGTGACTTTTCATATTCTCAATAGTCAATTAGGCACATTTTTTACCATTTACACAATGTCCTTTTAAAATTAATTAATTCTCGTTTCGATAACATTAAATAAATAATTAATTCTCATTCCGATAACATTAAATAAATAATTAATTCCATTTTTCATACTGACTATAGCCCGTGAAAATCACTTAAGCTATTTCGTCCATCTCCTAGAGGAATCATTTGGAAAGGGACATTACAGCCCTCCCTTCTTGATATTTATTGTCCTCAAGCAATTGCAAATTTGAATGCTGTAATATCTGGTCACTCTCCCACATGGAATCCTCTGCTGGTAAATCCCTCCATATGATGAGGTACTCTCGGATCACCCTGTTTCTCAACCTTCTCTCCCTGACCTCCAATACCTCGTTAGGAAACAAAATGTGTTGTCCCTCCTCATATAAAGGAGGAAACTTTTCCAAAGTCGTGACTTGGAGTCCCAATTCCTTTTTGAGGCACAAAACATGAAATACATTGTGAATTTTGCTTCCCTTCGGTAACTCTAACTCATAAGCCACCTCACCAACTCTTATAATCACCTTGTAAGGTCCATAAAAACATGGCTTTAGTTTCTCTGCTCCAATTTTCTTCAGGGAAGACTGCTTATATGGCTGTAGCCTCAAGAAAACCATGTCCCCCACTTTGAAAGTGTGCTTGACCCTATGCCTATCTGCATATACCTTCTGTTGATTCTGGGCCATCTATAGATTGTCCTTGAGAGCTATGAGTGTTTGTTGGCCCTCCTAAATCCATTATGTAAGGTAGTTAGAGAGGTAGTAGTGGGGGCCTAGAGGGTCCATAGTGGGAATAGTGGATGCCATTCAATGTAAGGTGGACTAGGTCCACTATATTATTAAATAAGGCCCACTATTGTAGCTAGATATAATAAATTTAAAAGGACTTCTTAGAAGGTTCTACTTCTATAAGATTCCTCATCTAGAATGTTTTTAGATGATGGTAGCACTATATAAAGGGGTTCAAGCAATGTAAGGAGATGAACAGAAATATTGTGTTTGGAGCTGAAGCTCATTAGGAGGAAGCCCCCTCAAAGAAGCAAGTGAACAGGAGAGGATCCCTTCCATAATAGGATCCATTATACGGTGTTGCCCTACCTCAAGGGTTTTCTTATAATAAAGTTGTGGTTTTCTATATTGCTCTATGGATCTATTTTGTATTCAGTATTTGTGGTATTTCTGTAGGAAAGTATTTGGTTCTTGACACAATCCAAATGGCATGAATGTGTACCGGTAGGATCCCCATTCTGTAGCGAACGTGGTCTTGTATCTATCTTCATGTGTTATCTTGATCTAGTGGTATCCTGAGAATCCATCAGTGAATGAGTAAGATTCATGTCCTCCTACGTTCTTTAACACTTCATCAGTGAATGGTGTAGGGAATGGGTCATGTAGGCATGCATCGTTCAACTTCCTCAAGTCGACGCATATCTTGATCCCTCCTTGTTTCTTGTTCTGCACTACCATCGGGCTTATCCATTCTGATTCTTCGATCGGTTCTATTATTTCGGCTCCAAGAATCTTGTCGATCTCAGCTTTGACTTTCTGCTTATATATCAGATTCAATATGTATGGTCGTTGTCTGATCGATCTCGCTTCGGGTCTAAGTGGTATCTTCATTTCTCCTAGCTCTCCTAATATACCCTTCATCTCTATAAATGTTGTGGGAAACAAGTCATTGTATTCGCGCAATAAATTTGTTATGCTTTCTACCATTTGTCCATCCCAGTAATCTCCAATGTTGGCCATATTGGGATGCTCAGTTGTCCCAATGTTGACTTTCTTTACCTTGATCAGCGAGGCAATAACTTCTGATTCGATAGGTGGTCCTTCCATTTCTCTTTCGCCTTCTGCTTCTTCGATCTGAAGAACATTGTCCGGTGTAAAGCGATCCATATTTAATACAGACACCAATTCGTCACTCCCTTTATCCTTAAGCTTGCAACCTACTATCCTTTGTAGATCTTGATTATAAAAAAAATCCATATAACGTGCCATGGAATCATGAAACATATACAAGAACGTTTCCTTTTAAGGAGCTAAGACAGAAAAGCATGCTTCCTTCACAAGTGTTTTCTTCTCTTGCTTCATTTCTTCTATCTTGGGAATATTTTCGGATGGAATGACAACAATAGGTGTGTCTACTCTTCCATACATATCAACTAAAACATTCATCCATTCTCGAACATCTTCAAATATGACATCCATATCATGTGCATCATCCTTTTCATTATCTTTTTGTATTTCTGATTGAGAAATGGAAAACATTGTTTTGTTGCTTTCTTGAAACTCTATGTCATGCATTTTTTCACCGCTTGGAGTCTCCATAGTTGTAGTTTCATAATCCTCATCCATGTATAGGCCACTTATAAATTGGACCACCACATCATTTTCAGGGGAAGAAAGACAACTTTGAAACACTTTGTCTTGCTGGAAATATTGTTGAATATCTATGTTATTTTTAGGAGAAGGAAAATAACCTTTAACAACAATTTCTTGATTAGCTTCTTCTTCTTTTTTAATTTGGTGGTTAAGCACATGTTGCAACTCCGAATTGGAATATCCTTTCAAGTAATCATCTACATGATCATTCAATGCATGTGACTGTTGTTGGTCTTCCTTAATGATAACAATTTCCTCATGTAAAACAGTGTCACTATCAATGCAATCAGACTTCCATGTTTCTTCTGTTATATCATGATTTTCTTTCAAACATTCAAAGGAAGATAGTTTTCATTTGTAAGTCCACTTCTTTCTTCATATTCAACATTATGTCTAGAGGCTTTCTGATTTGAAACATTATAAACAGTTTGCTTCAGCAAATTTAAAGAAGTGAAACATAATGGTAAGTTTTTTTACCTGATTCAAAACCTCCTTCATTTTCTTCACTGTTGTCAATTTCTTTGGATTTCCGAACACACTCATTTTCAGATTTATCTTCGACCAATGGCTACAATTTTGACCTGACAAGATCTTCTACATAACAAGCAACAGGGTCATCAGACATATGAGGAGATTGTTAAAATATATTGTCAATTTGCTCCAGTGAATTATTGTGATTTGGCATTAACACACATTCCTTTGCTTCAATGATGATTTTAGGATTTTCTTTCAACAATTTGAATGAAGAAAAGCATAAAGGCAGTTGATTCAGTACTTTCTTCTTTGTAATTGTGATATGTAGGTTGATTGCTCTCATTATACTGTTGAAAAGGAACATTTTATGATAGAGAACATGTAGTTGGTTGTTCTATGGAGTCAACATCATAATCACCATCATATTCATCATATATAGGCAAATATGCAACATATGCAATGTCATCTAACAAGAACCAACTTGGAACATCAGCATGTTCTTCAACAAATTGATTTGCAAACTCATCTTCTTGACTATCTACAAATGAATACATAAAACAATCAGCCCCCTTTCTTATCGTGGGATGGATCAGAAGTTAAAGCAGCACCTCCTCTTTCAACAAGTGGAATATAATATTTTGCAAAATTATGAGCTTTGAAAAATTCAAGAGAAGCTATGATATTATTGACTCAATGTTCAAGATTCCAATCCACCCTTTCTTTTTCATATTCACTTTCATATTCTTGAATATCCAGCCCCTTGTTTTGGATCTGTTTACATGCTTGGATGTTGTGTTGAATGTCCTGAGCATCATTAAACATGTGTTGTAAGGACTTAGGTATTCTTTCCATCAGGAGGAAAGACAAATCTAGATGAAGAGTAGTTTCATAATGGAGCATGGAAGCAGCTTCAGTAGGTTGAATTTCTTTGGACAAATTGCAATAGATACTGGAAAACCTTCTACTTAATATAGAAATAGTTTCATTGCTCTGCTTTTTTAAGACATAGAACCCTATAAGCTATAGGTCCAAAGTTTTCTTCCTACCCAAAAACTTTAAAAAGACATCCTTCAATTCCTCCCATGAGCTAATTGTCTCTGGCTGCAAATGTTTAAACCGGTCTTTGGTGTCTCCTTTCAAGGATTGAGAGAAGGCCCTCATATAAACATCATCATGGTTAATCTCAAACAAATCTATAAAATTCTCAAATCCTTGGATGTGTTTTTCAGCTGAGATGGTATTAGGTTCCCCATCGAACATAGGTAGGTACTCATGGTGTTTTGGAGGAAAATCATGAAGGATGTGGGGTAACTTTAAAAGTTTGTATATATGCTGAGTCTTGGAGGGTGTTGGATCAACTGCAGGAGATGAAATATCAACCCTGGTTTCATGAGGCTCATCAACTTGGTTATGGTCATCACATGGCCCAGATGGAAATTTTTTATCAAAATCAGTGATACAGTGAGGATATGCATGTACAACTTTAAGAGGAGGATATACAATTGCAAGATTCTCATGATCATATTTAGAATGCAACAGGTAAAGAAAAATTTGTTTGACATGTTCAAGGAAGGACCAGAGGCAACTTATAACAAACAATAAAATGCCTTGGAAAAAATCCAAATTTAAGTACTTGTTTTCTTCCATAATGTCTTTTCATACCTCTGTCAAGGGATCTCATTTTCTAGTGGAGTCTCTGAATTACATTTGAAGCTTGAGTGGAGTCACCAATAATGTTTTGGAAGCTGGATTATGCATGGAGAGTGGAGTCGTCATTGAAGATTTGAATTTCTAGATTCTTCTACCAGTGGAATCACCTTCAAACTGATTTTCTGATGTGTGGAGTCACCAGAGTAGGAATACAGCCAATATGTGCCCAAGTGTTTGTTGCTCTCAGACCTTAGAACTCAACCATGTCGTACTTTCCCAAGGAATATTTTTCAATTTCGTCCCCAGCAACGGCGCCAGAATGTTAGCACTCTGTAAATTTTGTCCTGTTGAATAGACAAACGACAGAGGTAATTTTTTCAACCAGCTTTAGAGCTAAGCACTAGCCTACTCAACTCAGAGAGGGATCTCTCATGTCACTTGATTTTTCTTTGGTTGGCTAGATTTGGTTTTTTTTTTTT
>ML795805.1:357318-376589 GCA_009831015.1 Picea engelmannii
ATTAGCCAACTCAAAGTCTCAATGCAAGGTAAGACTGGAGTTCGGCAGGCTACCATGTGAAAGCATGACCACCGAATGTTCAGGAAAACTTGGTCATCGAGTGCCCTTACATTTGGGTCGTTGTGTGGGATAAACTCTGGGTAATATTCCCAATTGATTCTGTTGAATAGATCTCCCCACTGTGGGAGCATTATTTTAGATCCAGTGGTCGCTTCTATATCTCCAAAAGTGGGGGGTTGAATAAATGCCTTCTTCGTCGAATTTTTAATGATTGGTTCCACCCTGGGAGAATCAAGCACAACTCTTGAGATGCTCTCTTCACTTCTTCAATTGCTCTGGAAATGGAAACTTGCGTCCAGAATGGGGGTGTTTGAAGCTATTTTAGTGATTTAAATAGAGATGATACTTACCTTGTCGCATCAGTTATTCAATTCATGGTATGAGTGTGGTTCTACAAAATCTGTCGCCAGATCTTCATTATGTTTAAGATTAAATGCAGTCATAGGTTGGCGGCACGGGTGCGGGCTATAATGTGGTCTATCAGCGATTTCAAATTCTCGTTGTTCAATCGGTGCATGGGGTAGAGACGTATGCGGACCAAAACATTCACTGGCCTATTAAATGGTAGAATTTGATCTTATTGTGTGTTGAAAATGTCCCATCATTCCACTAAATGAACGGGTGGTCGAGAGTCGAGACTTTTATTTAGACAATGTTCGGTGATATCTCTTGGAAAAACTTCGGCGTCTATCCATCTTTCTATACAGAGCTGACGTGGAAAATCTGACTTAGAAGTGTGACTAGGACATATGGAAACCTAAGGTGACTCTGGACGAAACTAGGCCGTATGAAATACCTACGCGGCAAAGACACGTGGCGTTTGATATTGGCGTCTTCGTTTAATCGTGTTATTCAGAATCGGGGACTTCATTAGCTAAGCATTTTAACAATAGGTCTTACTCTGTTGATGCCGAAAAAGCATCAAGGATCGACGATAAGTTTAAACAAGTGTTCCCGGATTAACCCTTTCTAAATTTGTCGATAGGGACAATGCATTGGGGATCGGGGATCGGCGATGTGTCAATGACAATGATTTAACCTTTCGATATTTCACCAACCCAAAAAAGTGCATCCTTAATCGCCTATTGGGGGTTCCTCATGGCCCATGTCAATGTTTATCTCTCTCGTATTTCCCCGATGTCGATCAGAAATCGACCTACTCTTGATTCTTCTTTGCAAACAACTAGTGCAAATTTACTCCACCTTTTATTGATGTCGATGATGGATCGGTGATCGACGATTATTGTCACTATGTGGTCATTTTACCTGCTCGGATTTTGCCGACGTCGATAGTCACAATTTTAGCTGCAGATTCTTAGTTAGAATACCCAGTTCTTTTAAACACAAAGGTTTCACATTGACAGGTTCAAACAAATCCAATTTGATTGATGAAGAGAAATGAAAACAAAATTAGCAATCGTTCCACAACAGACTCAATTCAGAAAGAAAAACAAAAGAAAACAAGTGGTACCCAAAAGAGACAAAATTTCATCAATGTTTTTAGGGTGTGTTGAGCGCTCAACAAATGGCGATTCTCTGGGTGAAAGCAGAATCTTTGTTCCTTCGGGCTTAGCTCGTGTAGAATTTGGTTGAGAAACTAATTGGCTTTTCTTTTATCAGAGTATTTTCCTATCCATGCATGTACAATTCCCTCGGTTTGTGAATCTAGGTCCGCCTATGGATTTTAACCCTTATCCCACATTTGTTCCGCTTGACCGTGACCCACACCCCCTTTTGAAAAGAGTCGGGTAACGCATTCACTGGCTCAAGGCCACTTCAGTTATAATTATTCACTCGCTACAGTGTTGCTCCACTTCCAGCGAGCATCCATAGACCCGGTGGAGTCACCCCGATGTCACAGACCTTGCTCCACTGTCAACGAGCGTCCATAGCTCCAACAGATTTATCTACTTACCCTCTCCTACTTTGCACTCATTTCATATAATTGATTTTTTTTTGGTAGGAATGCCTTGAGCGAGTTGGAGATGAGGACGTTTGTTATCTGCAAGATGAAATGCTTACTGTGAAATTTCTCTCAGCTCTGTCTAGAGGTACATGTGGTCCTTTCCAACTTGTCATATTTTCCTTAGGGCTTTACCAAACCACCAGGCGGACACTTCATCACTTACTAAGTTCATTTGTTTACAAAGACAAGATATAGATCTCCTTGAAGAAAATTGCAATTTCCTAGCGTTTCTTATGTTGTACATAAGTGTGAGTTAGGAGCAGAGTTTGCTACACCATATTTATTTGGGTCAACCAATGTTTTGTGAAACACAACTTTATTTCAAGAAAAAAAAATAAAATAAAAATAAAAAAATAAAAGGACAAGAATAAAGGACTCTGCAATTAGTGTACTCTACCTCTACACATTTATCCTAATCAGAATACAACATGAAAATACACACACACACACACATATATATATACACACATTTATCCTAATCAAAATACAACATGAAAATACACACACACACACACACACATATATATATATAGTTAATTGAAATATTGTTTCAGTGCTTGGCCATTCACCGGGAGGGTGTCGGGTTCCCCCCTCAGATTTTACAACTGATACATGCCTACCCCAATTTTCTTGAATACCTAAAAAGGTCCAAGCCATAGATTATGAAACTTCGAATGTTTTCCCTTAGGTTCGTTTTCTCTATCTCATTTCAGGACTAAATCTCCTACTTCAAAATTCTTCTATTTGGCCTTATGCTTGTCAAACCATCTTTTAACTATCTGTTGATGAGTGATGAACTTCGATTTTTCTTTCTCCCTTTCCTCTTCCAACATGAGGAGGGTATCAATTCTTTGTTGAATAACTGATGAGGGTTGTCCTCTTGAACCCTGAGCAAGCTGAAGTGATGGAAGATATAACCCATTTGGGAGAATGGCTTCTTGTGTGTATACCAGAAAGTATGAAGAGTTCCCTATAGTTTCCTTGGGTGTTAATTTGTCTGGCCATAAGGCATTATGAAGCAAGCTATGCCAATTCCTCTGATTGTCTGTAGATGTTTTCTTCAATATCCTCACTAGGTTCTTATTAGTTGATTCTGCCACTCTATTCCCTTGGGGATAGTAGTTTGTAGAGTATCTTATCATGATTCCTTTGTCTAGAGTGAACTCTGTTAATAGAGTAGAAGAAAAATAAGCAACATTATCAAACACAAGAATGGAAGGCATCCCAAACCTCGTGATCATTTGTTGTTCTATGAATTGGATTACCACCTTTTCATTCATGTGAGTCAGAGGGATTTCCTCTGCCCATTTCGTAAAATAGTTTGTAGCAGTCAGTATGTATTTATGTTGTTTTGAAGAACTCGTGGTAATATCCCCTATGACGTCTAACCCCCATTGCTCGAATGGTTTGGATATGGTCATTGGTTGGAGTCAGACAACTGCTCTATTTTCTCTCCCCATGCTCATTTGACAAGTTTTACAGTTCCTAGTGTATGTATGAGAGTCCCTAAATAGAGTGGGCCAGTAATAGTCGTCTCTTAATATTTTGTGATTTGTGGTACTCCCTGCAAAGTGTCCCCCTACAGGAAAGTCATGGAACTCCCTTAGAACCTTTTATGCATCTTCATGTTCGAGACATCTCAAGAGTACTCCATAATTTATGCGGAAAAGTACTGAATTTATGAGGCGATATTGTGCAGATTTTAGCCTGAGAGCTCTCCTTTCCCTAGGATTTAGGTTTTCTGGGCAAGTCCCATGATGCAGGAGGTAAATCAGTTTTCCATACCAAGACTCTTACCCTAGGGGAATGTATAAAGCTTCACTATACCATAATGCTAATTCATTTTCCCACCCGGGGTCTTCATTTATTTGATCTTGGGCTTCTGCGACCAGTTTACACAATCCTTGTCCCTTCACTAATTTGGTAGGTTTCATATCTAGATCAAATTCTTGGACAATTTCCATCCAATTTCCTCTTCTCTCCCCTATCTCCTATTGACTGAATAATTATGGAACTGGGGGATGAGGCACGATGACTTTGGTGTGATTTTTTAGGATGTGAGATCTAAAAAATTTTACTACTTGTACATCACATAAGCTTGTTTGTATATAGCAGGGTATTTCAATTCGGCTCCTTGTATATTAGTGTTCATAAATGATATCGGTGCCTCATTGTTATCATCATCCTTCTGGGTCAAAACTGCAGATAAGGATGCATGTATGTTTATAGGATTTCTTTGGGAGACAAAAGGTGATTTCGAGTAATTGGCTATTTGTTTTCCTCTCGCAGATTGGACAATGGTAAGGTCATTTGCACAGCCAAAACCTCAGCAGGTGGTTCTTGAATCTCAAATACATCATCATGAGGCATCGACAAGTCAGGATCCCATAACAACATGGTTGTTTCTTTCGGTGGCCTAGCTTCCTCCTAATCAACGATGTTCACCGTTGAGCCGCTTGATATTTTAGTAAGGGAAACTTCATCTAGGAACCGATTGGCCATTAAATTCATAGCATGCACCCATTGTGGACAGTCTCTTTCGGAATGTTTCTCTTGATGATACATACAAAAAGAGTGAGATGTTGCATTACCCAGGTCAATTTTAAGTTGGCTGGCGGAGGTTAAATCGCTTTCAAAGGTGGGTTTCTCTTAAAAAAGGGTTTATAGGGCCTTTGACCTTGGTTTCCTTCCCCTACACTTCTTTTCATGTCTATGATTTCATTTGACAGTTTCTTTACCATCCATTGTAGGTCTTCTATGTCCCCGCTTCCCTTTTTGGGACCTTGTTCTATTTATTTTCCCGGGGGTCTAGTCAACAACAGTCCTCTCATAGGCAGAGGCTGAACTTCCTTCTTAACTAGTCAAACCTGGCCCTCTTTGCATCCCTTCATTTGGAATCCAATTGTTTTGGCTTCCCTAAAATTTTCAGCTAGGGTATGTTTGGCATCCCTTTTTACAAACATGGAAATAGAAGTAGGGAGAGAATTCACATATACCTCAATTTGCAACTCCTGAGTAGGTTTAGCTTTGGGTTGAAATTTGTTCAGGATAATGGTAAACCGTTGATTGAAGTCTTTAACGTTCTCTTTCGAACTCATGTTGGCGGCAAAGAGTTCAACCATTAAAGCTCATGTGGTGGTTTCTTCTGCAAAATTGTCTAAGAAATCTTTTTGAAACTTCGTCCAACTAGTTATGGACCCCACAGGCAAGTTAAAATACCAAGTTGAGGATGCATTCTCAGAGGTATAGGGAAAAAGCCTACATACTACATCCTCATGTTGTGTGTTCATCAGTCTTATAGCTATTATGATTTTTTTAATATGATCTTGAGGCAATCTGGTGGTTTCAGGGTCGAATTTGGGAAATAATTTTTTTGGATGTCGAGGGAGGTTGTGTACTCGTCCTGGGATTGCCAGAGCATCTCTGGCCAACCAAGGTTGATTGTTTGGAGGTGGATTTCCCCTTTCCTCATTATTATTTTTATTATCCTCCATGTCTTCTAATCCTGAAACTGAGTGATCATAGTTAAACCCTTCCTCATCAGATTCAAAATATCCTGGCTTAGAGTAGTTACCAGTTGGTGTGTCATGGATCAAATTAAGGGGTTGTTCGATCTCAGTGAGGGAAAAATCTATTAGGTCTTCTACTGTGTGAACAAAAACCCAGTTGGGGGTATCAACCATTATTCTACATACTTGATTTCTACGAGCAAGTAACGGGGCTAAGGGTAATGATCTAATTTTCCTAGAGTAAGCTCTTGTGATTCTTCTAAATTGGTTCAACTCCTCGTGGGGAAGAGCATAAGGTATTTCAGGGAATAGGTTTTCTTCCTCATGTTGGGGTGAGTTACTCATTTCAGGAGTACTCTCTGTATGTGGGTTGTCTTGAGAATGACTAGCCATGCATGTGGGTTGTTTTGAATCTGTAGGCTATGCAAAATATTATATCAGAAATGTTGTTAGTCATTCATTCAGCCCTCCTTCTAGCGCCAATTTTTTTGAGGGATCCGAGATCCCTTTAACTCAACAGCAGGAACCAAACCCACCTTAGAGGCCCAATTAGACTCTGCAGCATTTGATGGTGAAATGGTTCTTCAAATCTTTCGATCTAGATAGTTCATCGATGGGCTTTACTTGGTGATTGACAAGATGTCTCTCTATGAAAGTTCCTCCTTCAGATTAAACGTTCTCCTTTTTTGTCTTTTCTTTTATTAAATGAGTCTGATAAAATGAGATGTGTTGGTATAAACCAACTGATAGAAGGGATTCTTAACTACTAAAGAGGGTTGAGCTTGGGATAACCCTCGTGATCAAGCATGCAGACAAAGATATTCACACATATTACAAGTCTAGTACTAATACATTAATGTGTTGGTATTTCAACATTGACTGAGATACAATTATTGAAAGGAAAATATGCATGTAATAAGATGATCGCAAGAAAAATAGTTTCCTTAGCTCTAACATCAATCACTCATCAACACAACGATTTTCTTTTCATCATCCAGAACAAAAGAACTGCAAAATATTGAAACAGATAACTTATCAATAGATTTAGAAACTCTTACTCGTTACAACATCAATTACCGAAATAAAAGTTGGAAGTAATTCCTCCTCAATCCAATCACATAACGCCTCTGATGAAATACAAAAAAAAATCTATGGTCCTAAACATGACTTCTCAATTAAGGTTGTTCAGAAATGGTTCTTTACAATTCTCAAAAGAGGGTATTTTCCCAAAATTATCGACCATTTCTAAAAGGTCAATCCCCTTATTTATAAAGAATCACTAACTAAAAATAGTTGCTACAAGTTTATGTTAAGTAAAACAAAATATTTCCACGTGGTGCTTGATCTCTTTGTCCTCTGGAAATCATCTTGTGGTTCTACTAGAGTGGATGACTCTTCTCATATTCTAACCACTTGACGAAGAGATCCTCACATGTGTTAGCATACGAGAATTTGTGTTGATCCATCGGGGCTAAAAGGATTTCTTTCACTTCTACTGCTCGTTCTCTATATTTGATGATTTTGGCATTCAAATGCTACAGAACTACGTGAGCCTTGATCAGATTTTCTATAAATTGTTGTATTTGACCTTGTGCCATGCTTGTCACTTGTGTAGTCTCCACTTCCCATGTTGAGTCTTGTTCTACATGTCGTTTGACTATGTCTTGCAAGTCAACAAAGTCTCCGGGTGAGCCAAATTCTGGGATTCCAATGCCTTTCATCTCCCGATTGATCTTTTCCCAGCCTTGTTCGCACTCGGCCTACTTCTTTTGTATCTATCGTTGAGGTTCATGAGCCATACTTACCCATTATTCGGCTTCTTTCCTGATCTGGGAGATGTTGCTATCCCTTAGCACTTGAATACCATGCTCCTCTACATCTCGGCCCTTTTGCACTACGTTGATGTAGTCAATTCGTTCTACCGCTTGGTATGTTTTCTCATACCATCTCTCCACGTCCTTGCAAGTTTCCAGTGCCATAAGGGTATCTTCTTGGAAATATACTATACATGCAGTGAAAATATGTCTTTCTCTTGTGAACTTTGCATAAGCATCTTGGAACTCACTCTTCAGAAACATTGTGGCCTGCGTTGAGTCTTGCTAATATTTTGCCAATTGGCGCAGATGATCTAACTCCTTTAGTGCAGTGGCCAGTTCCTTTTCATATCACCTTGCATATCCATTCCTATGTTGATGAGCTCAGATGTCTTTGTGTGTTCTGTGCTGAGCAATTTCTCCCCAGTGGTGATGAGAATCGAGCTGCAAAACAAAAGAAAACAAGTGGTAACCAAAAGAGACAAAATTTCATCAACACTTTTAGGGTGTGTTGAGCACTCAACACTATGTTACACTTACTATAATACAGGGTTTCTGGTGCAACCCAGATTACTATGCATACTGTCGACTGTCTCTATAGAGTTTCAGTCGACTTTTGTTCACCATTCCTTTGAGGCTTCTTCCATCCAAGGTTTCCAACCACGCAACACCTATGTTGGGTATCTGTTGGATCACATAAGGACCTAACCAATGCATGCAAAACTTCCCTGGATGCTGCAAATACGTGTTGTCATGGAGTAGTACCAAATCATCCACTTGAAATTTCTTGGGTTTAGTGTTTCTTTCGTGCTATGCCTTCTCTCTGGCTTTCTGAACCTGCTGATGGAATCCTACAATAAAACAATCCTCCTCAAGATGAACTGACTGCGTCAACCGCTCCTTTATCGCATCAGGATCCGAGAGCTCAGTGATTGTCATAATGCATAGGCTAGGTAGAATGAACTCCATCGACATCACTGCTTCCTATCCATAGAACAAGTGGAAAGGTGTTTGCCCTGACAACTTCTTACTTGTAGTTCTATAAGCCCATAGTACTGCAAGGATGCATAAGTCCCAATCATCTCCCCCTACATTATAGATCTTTGTCAAAGTATTTTCCAAGATCTTATTAAAAGCTTCCACTGTGCCATTGGCCTGTGGGTGATATGGTGTACTCCTTTTATGATGAATCTGAAACTCCTCCATTAATGTTGTAATTGTTTTGTTATGAAAGTGTGTACTTTCATCACTAAGTAATATGTGCAGACATCCAAACCTTGTGATGACATTCTCGAATAGAAATCGTGCAGCAGCCTCTGTAGTACAATCAGTAACTGGTGTTGATTCTCCCCACCTGGCCAAGTACTCTATCACAATGATGATGTATCTTGCCTCTAATCTCCTTGCTTGTGGGTTGATCGGTCTGACAAAGTCAATGGCTCATTTATCGAATGCTTGCAACATAAATTGTGGATTTAAGGACATTTCATCTATCCTAGACGGTTTTCCCACTCTTTGACATACGTTGTAGTACAGACAAAACTCCTTCGCATCTTTGTGCAGTGTAGGCAACCAAAGCCCTGCACATAAGATCTTCTTTGTTATAGCTTTGCCTATGGAATTTCCTCCAGCAATCCCATCGTACGCTTCCTCTAGTATAATCAACCTTTCATGTTCCAGTACACAATGCCTCAATATTCCATCTGCTCCTAACTTATACAAGTTCCCTGCAATCAACTAATAATCTGTTGCTTTTACTACCACTTGTTTCTTCTGCACAATTGTCATTCCATAGGGGGCCATACATGTACTTAGAAACTCCACAATGTCTGCAAAGTAATCATCCACCATCCTTACTACAAATAACTGCGCATCTGGGAAATTATCATCTAAATTACATGCATCCTCTCCTGTCAATATATGTGAGAGATCATTCGGTCCTGCATTTATCTTCCCTGGTTTTACTATGACCTCAAAGTCATAGTCCTTAAACAATAGCAGCCATCTGCATATTCTTCCTCCTAATACAGACTTATTGACTAAGTACTTTAATGCAGAATGGTCTGAATACATCTTGAAGTGGGACACTATTAAGTAATGTCTGAACTTCTATAGTGCATAGACCATTGCAAAGCCTTCACATTCAATAGTGGTATAATTCTTCTTAGATATAGGCAGCTTCCTACTTTCAAACACAATTGGATGATCGATGTCCCCTTCTCCTAGTTGTGATAGTATTGAACCCAACACTATGAACGATGCATCTACATGTACATGGAACTATTTGTTCCACTTCAAAAAGATCAAAATTGGTGCAGTTACCAGTCTCTGTTTCAACGTGTCCAACCCCTTCTGGCAGTCCTCATCCCATTGGAACTTGGCTTCCTTCTTCAGTAACTTTTCCATGGGTGTTGTAATATGCACATATCCTTTGATAAACTTCATGTAATAACCTGTATGACCCAAATTTTCTCTCAACTATCTGACTGATGTCGAAGGCTCCAACTCCAGAATCACTGCAATCTTGGTTGGGTCAATCAAGAGTCCTTGTTTTCATACGACACGTCCTAGTAGAATTCTAAATGGTGCGCAAAAGATACACTTCTTTAAGTTCAGTGAAATATGACACTATCTGCATCGATCTAACATGAGTCAAAGAACTTTTATATGATTCTGCAGTAGACTGAAAATTGTCCAATCATCTAAGTAAACTTCCAAAAATTTATGGATGAACTCCTTGAATGTTGCCACTACTACTCTAGAAAACACCACAGGGGAATTCTTCAATCCAAATGGCATCACCGTGTACTAATAACTGCCCCACTCCGTCGCAAAAGTGGTTTTGTGTCTATCCTCCTATTCAATTCTTATATGATGGTACCCAGAGAATCCATCGGTAAAGGAATAAGTTTATTGACCTCCTACGTTCTCCAGTATTTCATTCGTGAATGGTGTTGGGAATGGATCATGTAAGCATGTGTCATTCAATTTCCTTAGATCTACGCAGATCTTAATTCCTCTTGTATTCTTGTCATGTATGACCATTGGGCTAATCCACTCAGATTCGTCTACTGGTTCAATGATTCTTGCATCTAGCATCCTATCTATTTCATCCTTAACCTTCTCCTTGTACCTCAAGTTCAACCTGTAAGATCTCTATCATACTGGCTTAGCTCCATGTTTTAGTAGGATCTTCATCTCGCCTAAATCGCCTCCTATCCCCTTCATCTCCAAGAACATGGTTGGAAATAAATCTTGATATTCCCGCAATAAGTCTGCAACCTTCTTAATTGTCTCATCATTCCAATAATCTCCTATCGGTGCAAACTTAGTATTCTTCATTGTCCCAATGTTGACCTTCTTTGTCTTTAAAGGTTGTGTGTACATGAAGGATGCAAGCTCTGGCCCTTATACTGTGTGTGTTTCTTCTGTCTTAGGTATTTTTACATTCACGGGATCCTCTTCCTCGTATTCTTCCTTCATTACATTATAGCTTTCCAATAGCTTCTGGACCGCCATCTTGGCTTTATGCACACTGCATAACAGTAAAAATTCCATCGTTTTGACCTCCAAGAAGATCTTTGTTTGAATGGCATGTAGTGTTGTATGTATGGAGGGAGATTCATGTTCAAATGTGAACGTGATTTCGAATCTTCATACTAATTCTTTCCATTATGTTGTCTCCCTGTGCATCTCCAATTCTAAATACCAATTCTTTCCATTATGTTGTCTCCCTGCGTATCTCCTATTCTAAATACCAATTCTTCGGGATTGTGTCCAACGTATGTATGAATCGGTGTGTCCACTCTGTTTCTAATTCTGAGCACCATAAAGCCCTACTTCTTTCTACGTGACTCTTCGGGTTGCCCTCGCCTATGTATTTATGTGCACTTTCTTCTTCCTCAGGCACAAAGTGTATCTACAGAAGTCTATTGCATTGTGCCCAGTCCTTCATTCCCTTTCTGTGCGTAGCCCACCATCTAGTTGGATTGGCCTTTAAGATGACATTCAGTGCCAACAACCTATGTTTTTCATGTACCTTTAACTCGAATGCTTTTATAAACATACTAATCTTTGTTAGTCCATCGTACTTGGGTGGGTCACATAGCTATGTTCCAATCCAGCGCAAGGATTGGTTTATATGTGCAAATCGTCTAGTTGACACTTCATGCATCCTCTGCTACCAATTATCTATATCGGCTTCTGAATCTGATGTACAGGAACTAATACTTCTCCAACTCAACGCACCATTCATATTCAGGTCGATAAAGTCCTCTATCTGCACAGTCAGATTGTATAAGTTGTCAATGTCATTCTCTCTTGCTAACTCTGTGTATCTCTTCCCTTCTGATGGGTCCAAAGGTGCAGTAACTTTCAGATCTCCAACCTCGAATATCATCTCCCTCCTTTTCAAGTTAATAATTTTCTGGTTATTGAACGCCCATTCCAGTCCCATCAATGCTAGATATGGTTGACTATCATCTACTATCTCAATAAATTCAAAGTATGCCATGTTGCGTACCCCATCTATGTTCACAAGTACTCATGTTAGTCACCCAATCAAGACTATCTTTTTTTGATTCACAAGCCTCAATTGAACATGCAACCATACTAACTCAGGTTTTCCCATCATCTCCAATGTCTGCTTAGGTAGCACATTTACATCAGACCCTAAGTCCAAGATAACATTATTCACATCATATTCTCCAATCTGTGCATTGAACTTGAATTCTTCATTGGTTCTCTTCCTGCGTAGTACCTGGTTTACCATTCTCTCCGCGACAGGGGTTGCTCTTCCTTTTGTGCATTGATCAATCATGTCATATAAAGTACTTATCATAGTCCTATCTTTCATTAGTTCTACACAAATCTTTAAGAATTTTGTTAGTGTACTTACCTATGCCATTGGCTTCTCTGGCACAACTTGACCTTCTATCTGAGTCAGTGTTGATGTTGATGCTCCCTCATGCAGTCCAAGTAATTCTTTTCTAAATTTTTGATATGTCTCTTTCTCCTGTTGTGGATCGAATGGTGGTATAGGCCCTATTGAATTCCTTACCCACTACTCATGCTACTTTACTTTATCATTCTATGTCCTAGATCCTCCCCGCATAAAAACTGCCATTGTTGGTCCTTCATTGCATCTTTCAACTGATATCATTTACACATTCTGATTTTGATTCTAATTCTTGTTTGGGTTTCCTTTGGCTTGCCATTTTTCAACTTGTTGGGGACAGTCTTTTGTCAAGTGATATAGTGCTCTGCAGTATGTGCACGTGGTACATGGATTATGGAAATCACAAGCCAAGTGTCCAGGTTTATTACAGTTATAATAGATAATCGGTCCTTGTCCTCCTCTACCAAAAGTCCCTCCACCTCAACCTCTGCCATAGTTTCCTTTTCTCCCCTGATTAAAACCTCTCTAAATATTATAATGCACACCACCCCCCTCGACGTCGATATTCTCTTCTTGGATTCTGTACATATCCGATGTGCTCTCCCTTAATAGGTCAAATGCATGACATTCCTTCTCTTCATGCCATACCGACTTACAAAAGTTGCAAAACAAGTTCTTTGGTGTACTCTGATACTTTTGTAGTAATGAACACTCAATGGGGTTATGACCCCATTTATTACATATCTCGCAGTATCCCCCTCTTGGTAGTGGATTCGGTGCTCCAACTACCAAATACTATGTGAATGTTGGGCATTCATCCTTGTGATGGCCTTCCATCCTGCACTTGGTACACCAAATTTGTCCTCGTTTCTCCCTTCCTTTGGTAAGCTCAGCCAATTGAATTGTCAAGGCAACAAACTACATCTGAACTTGTGGCATTCGTTGAGTATCTCTTGTCAGTGATGCCTCTAGTTTCATTACAATTTCCAGAGCCTTTGGCTGTGACGCAACCTTTTGTTGTATTAGTGGCCTACGAATGTGTGGTATAAGTCTTGCAATGAACCAATCTTGATGTTATTGATCTGGAATTTGGAAAGCTAATCTCCCCGTCACATCCTTAAAGAACTAATTGAAATCCCTTACTGACTTTGTTTGTACCCATTTGATCTCTTTCAGTTCAGTGATGTACTACGATTCTGACTTTAGATTTTTGAACTCCTTTAGTAGCACTTACTTTATCTCTACCAAAGTCCTAGTATGTCTGGTAGGTGTAATAGTCTGTAACTTCATATACCATACTAATGCACGACCCCTAAATGTTGTCACTCACTACGCAATCTTCACAACCTCGTCCTGTATGTTCTTAACTGCCCAAATTGTTTCACAAACAAATAAGTGTTGTTCCAGATCCTTCGACCCCGCTCCCTTGAATTCATGAAGTCTAAGAGTTTTATCTACTCCTGCTATGTTGGTTTGTGTATTCCCTCTTCTTATTGATGTTGGTTTGTGTATTCCCTCCTCTTGGTGATGTTGGTGGACTCTGATTCTGACTATGCACACTAATTCCCCTATTCTGACTACTACTATTATGTCCTCCTTGATTAACCATAATAGCTTTTGACAAGTATTCAAATGTTATCCTTGATTGTGGTGATGCACATGGGGTCGTGGATTTAGCGTAGGATCTTGTTTGAGCAGGACTTATCAGCTCTTATATCACTAGACTGGATTGACACCCCTCTTCTCCTCCTCATATATATGGTATCTCCACGATTCAGACTTGTGCATAAGGTTCTCATTCTTCTAGCTGATTGCGCCGCTCTTCTCTCCCAACCCCAATATTTTTATTTTTGTACCTCCTTCCTCCGTGCAACTCTCCAAACTCGTAATCTTCCTCTGGTGTACTGCCTTCTTGCATCCTCTATCCCTTCCTTCCTTTTTCATTGTTTCCTTCCTTCTCTTAGACGATCCTCCTGTCATCCTTCGGCTCCCCCTATGTGCATAAAGCCCTTTTAGTTGTCCGACTTCATTACCATCACGTTCTTTTCACATAACAACATTTTATCCATGTATTCAATGATTTCAAGAACCTTCCGCGCAAGCCTTTGAAAACATTTATTTCTACAACACAGTATGATTGAATGCAATCTACGACAAATTCTGTAACATAACCCCCTAGTACACTATCCAACCAAAAATCAATTCCTTGAGTAGTTGGGTTACTTACCAAATTCATCCGTCTTACCAGTTTAGGAGTCCAATTCTTCGACGCTGCAGCACCAAACCTTCTTGTCTTCTCTACCAACCTCTCTAGTCACTCGGTTAGAATTTTTGGAAATTTGCCAAAGAAAATTTCATGCATATCTGTGAACACATACCTTTGTATCCATTGCTTGTCACTCATCTGAGGGTTCATGTTCGCTTGTCACGCAAACTCTCTTTCTTTTCATTCTAACCAGTCTGTGATCCCCTTCTTAGTCGGCTTCCAAAACATTCCCTTAATCGCAATTTCCTGGTCCCGACAACATAACCATTTGTCGGTTGTTTTTTGTCTGCGCACGGGTTGTAAGACCCAAGGTTTGGTTTATCTATGACCAACAAACCCTCAAGACATCGGCCCTTTCGGCATCACCTACTTGCGCAAATGAAGTCTCACCCGAGGTATCTATTAGGACTGCAAGAACCAGGCTTCTGCAGTGGTAAGGGAAAGTGAGGAGGATACTCAAACCAATGTTCCTTATTCTAGCTTATGTATGTTATTGATTATTACAGAGATTATCATAGTCATTCATATGTATTGTACCATAATTAATCCATAAACTAAGTCTAGTATACAAAGCATAACAACATTATTCAAAAACGCACATAGACAAGTAAAGAACACAAGACACAATATCATCTCTAAACTCTTTCTGTATGCATCTTCTATCTTATCAACTCACTATTACATTCATGACCTTTGCCTAATCTTTCAACCTCACCGCTTAGTCCCTCGCTCTTCAGACTATGATTCTCACACCTTTAAATCTCTCAATCTCGTTACATATTTACACCCAACATCCCTTAACTATTTATTCGAAAAATAACCCATTACAATGCATGGCATGGCCAACTTCAGTTAACTGGTTGTTTGTTTTCTTCTGCTTTTCTCTCTTCGTGCATCTTTTCTACTGTATTTCTATTTTCAGAATGTGTTGCTTGCCTGCTTTCGCGCTTTATTCTCTCGCCCGTTTGATTTATTCTTCTGTCTGTGCGTTTGTCTTCGTCCTACACGCTTTCCTTCCTTTTGCACCCTTTCTACCTTTTGCACCCTTACTTCCTTGTGCACCCTTTCTACCTTATGCGCCCTTACTTCCTTATGTGCGCTTACTTCCTTCTGCACACTTACCTTATACTTATGTTTTTCTCCCAAAATTGCATCAAAAAATACATGTCCAACAAGTGGCTAATTACATAGCTAGATATCTAGAATGTTAGAAGGTGAAGACTAAACATAGACATCCAACTATGTTGTTACAACCATTGTCCATTCCATAATGGAAATGGGAAGTGGTTACAATTTATTTCATTACAAAGTTAGCCAAAACAATGAAGCAACATAATTCCATCATGGTGGTGGTGGATAGATTGACAAAGGTTGCACATTTTATTTTAGTAAATACTACACATAAGACAACAAATATTGCAGAGATCTACATGAAAGAAGTTGTCAGGCTACATGGAGTGCCTAATACAATAGTTTCAAACAGGGATCCTAAATTTACATCCAATTTTTGGAAATTTTTAATTCAAAGGCTTTAGGACCAACTTAAATCTTAGTACAATGTATCACCCATAGTCAGATGGGAAAACAGAGAGGACCAACATAATAATTGAAGACATGCTCAAAATGTATGTGATGGACGAGCCATCAAAGAGGGAAGACTGCATCCACTTAATAGAGTTTGCTTRCAATAGTGTGTATCAAACCTCGTTAAAAATGAGCCCATTTGAAGCATTGTATGGTAGAAATTGTAACACACCAGTGATTTGGAATAACCCAACAGACATAGCTATTGTTGGGTCTGAGTTGTTGAAGGAAATGGAAGAGAMGATGGAAAAGATCAAGCATAATTTAAAGGTTGCTCAAGACATGCAAAAAATTTATGYAGACAAGAATAGAGTTTTCAGGGATTTCAAAGTGGGCRAGCATGTTTTTTTTAAAGTGAAAGCAAAAATAAGTTTGCTAAGATTGGGTTGCTGCCCAAAGTTGGCAGAGAGATATTGTGGGCCTTTTGAAATATTAGAGAAGATAGGTCAAGTTGCATACATCATAGCATTGATTACATCCATGAGAGTGCATAATGTATTTCATATGTCATTATTAAAGAAACATGTGCCTGACTCTATCCACATCATTGATTGGAATGTGATCCAAGTGGAAAATAAAGAGGATTTATGGGTGGAACCAATAGTATGATGGACCAGAAATTCAAAGTGATCCAAAATAAATCCATAGGGATGGTAAAGGTTCAATGGACCTACTAGGGTCCTAAATATGCAACATGGAAGCATGAAGAAACTATGTGGGAGGAATACCAATATTTGTTTTTCAATTTTGAAGAAAACAAAAGCTAAAAATGCAAAACTCTATTTTGGGTAGCTAGATTTCTAGAACCACATCTCATAATTCTTGGTCACCTGCATTGATAGCCCTAATAAAATAATGGTGCAGCCTGATGGATTAAGAGCAGTGAAGTGGGCACATTCCATGGGTCAGTAGGTTGAGAAGAATGAAATATTTCGGTTGGGACTACTATGGGAGAGTAAACAGATTTCGGAATTTTATTTATGAATATTATGATGTAAATTTGTATATGTATTTTGGCATGGTGTTGTGCACTGAGGACGGTGCACAATTGTAGGGGATGGAGAATGTAACATCCCCGCTATAATCCATAGTTTAATTAATGCATAATGTAGATATGAATATGGTTATGGTCAAATGATGTAATATGTGAAATGCATTTTCTGAATTTTAATAAATATAATGTGATACCAACTGTTGAGAATATGGATAGAGATGGGGGTTGAGTTTTCCACAAGAGAAGAGAGTGCCTAAGAAGGGTCCAAGGGCGTATGATTTATGGGTATTAATTCAAACCCACTTTCCTGAATTTCGTTATCATTGGGGATAATTTATATTTTTGTTTGAATGTATGAGAGCCCAATCATTGAATACCTGTTAGAGGGTGGGTGTGAGAGTCACATTCCATAATTATTGGGGACCATGAGGTTGAAGTACAATCAACATTGGGAAGAGTGAGCAATCAATTATCTTGGGAAAACGGAGGAAATTTGTATGGGGAGAACCAATAGTTTTTTACATTCAGTTTTGGTCATGAACAACAAGAAGGGAGTAGGAAAGAAGAGCATCAGAGCTAGAGCAAGAAGGTTGGGAAAATTATGGAGCATGCTAGAGTGTTTTTGGAGCATTTTGGAGGTGAATAATGAAGAACTATATTGTCAGGCTTGAAGAGTGAACTCCTATGGGAGCTTCACTGTAATAGCAAGTGTTCGTTGGTAGTTTTCCTGACAGTGAGTTCCCTTGAGTTCCTAGTAGAGAGATTTATGGTTACATGTTCAAGAGAGACCCTGATAAACAAATGGGAATATCGATGGACTGAGAGCAGTGAAGGGGTGCATTCCTTGGGTTGGGTAGGGCAAGAGGAAGAGAGCTGGAGGAAATTCGGGATAGTTGTAGGAGAATACCAGTGGGATGTGGAATATTGAGTTGTGAGTGGACTGTGAGAGGCACCCTTGTTTTTTGGATACCTAGCCTCAACTCGAGGGTGACTTGGTGTTGAGATTTGGAACATCAAGTCTATGGTTGGGTAGAACGTCCTTCCCAAGCAGTTGGTCGCACAAACGTTTTAAAAAGATAAGTGTTTATCTATTTTCTGAGTTTTCTTATGAGTCTTATGGTTGTGCGTTTTACCATGTGTATTGGAATGGTTTTATGTATTGTTGTAGATGATTTATTTGTTGCATTCATCTCCATTTAGAATTTTGTATATGCATTTAATTATGGCTATCACAATCTAGTTAAATATGTGTATAATTTGTAGTTGGTAAGCTATAGGAATTTAATTAGCAGAAGAAAATTTTGATTTATGTGTATTTTTCAAGTAATGTTCCTTAGTTAAGCTAGGAAATGTTACAAAGATGCAATGGTGAGGCAATACTTTTGTTGTGTACTAGAAATTTGTTTTTCCATGGGTGTTAGATTTCAAGGTTGGCTCAAACTCACTTCCCAGACAAACCTATTAAGCCAAACTCGCTTCTCAATTAAATTTATCAAGCCAAGATTGAGTTGAGAAGGTTTAAGTATGATTTCCTTAGGTAGACCAAACTATAGATGCAATGTTGATCTTCAATTCAGTGGAGCCTTTATGGATTTTAGAGGGTGTCGACTAATTCTTCATCATCGTAGATTTTTCGATGAGGTAATGGTGATCTTAAGTTATAAATATCAAAAGAAATTGAGCCGTGTGAGAAAAATCAAATGTAAAATGGCATATGAGTTGTGAAGGAATGGGAGAAAGATAGACATAAGTTGTTTGATGTTGATAGATTTTTCCATGCATTTTGATAAGTTGGCGAAGTAAGTGCAAATTAATCATGGTGATGCTAACTCAAGAAATGGGAATTAGGTTACTACTCACCAATAAAGAAAATAGGAGACTTGGGTATCAGGTCTACAAAATGAATATATATATATATATATATATATATATATATATATATATATATGTGTGTGTGCACAAAATCACACCACCATCTAGCTGAGAATGTTGGCATTATTCAAACACTTGCAAATAGAGCAATAAGATTGTTGGATGCCAAGCACATGGGGGGGAGTTAGATCACCTCAAGAATATCTTCAAGAAAGATGGATACCACAAGGAACAAATTAACAAGGCAATCTAGAAAGCACAAATATACAACAAAAGCAAGAAGTAAATGTCCCAAGAATTACTCTTCCA